>CM039601.1:33560334-33708824 GCA_022457205.1 Saccharum spontaneum | reverse complement strand
TGCTCTATCCATTTGTTGCCAATGAGAGCCTTATGTACGCTTATTTCCTTTCTTTTGCACTTGGCAATAACCTGGGGGCTATGCTTTTGGCTGTCCGACCATTGATCCAACTGGAGGTCCAAAAAACAGCCGAGTGACCATTGCCCACCGTGACCACAGTGGAAGCGTTGAAAAGTTCCATATAAATTTTATCGCATGGTATGTCTAGTTTGTTCCAGGCTCGATGCTTGTGCTTCCACCTGAACCAAAGCCATTGCAATCTAAGTGCTGTTGCAAATCTCTCTAGATCCAATATTCAGCCCCCCTTTTTTCCTTTTGGGAGACAAGTAGTCGGCCAGTTTATGAGAGAATGGCCGCCCTTGACATTTTCAGGCGCTTCACCTCGCCATAGGAAACTTCTTCTGATTTTGTCGATCCTCTTTAGTAACATTTTTGTGCCGGGAAGGCTGTGAGATGATAAATGGGTTGAGAAGTGAGGACTATTTTCACCAACGTTTCTCTTCCTGCAGTCGATAACATCTTGCCCAGCCATCTGGCAGCCTAGCGCCTATTTTGTCGATGAGAGGTTGCAGGTTTACTTTTCGCAATTTCCTTATATGCAGCGGCAGGCCCAAGTATTTTCCTGGGAAGTTGCTAATCTTTCCCGAGAAGTTCTGCTGGAGGGGTGTAACCACAATTGGGTCCGCTCTTATTGGGAAGATCTCCGTTTTCGCCATATTAACTGATAGGCCTGATCATTCTCCAAAAACGTGGAGGATTTTTTGCAGGTTGTCCAGTTCGGTGGCATTTGGTGCTGCAAAAATTGCTGCATCATCTGTGTACAATGAGCATCTTAGAGTTGCCGTTTTCGGAAGCAATGGGTGAAGGAAGCCTTTTTTTGCAGCTAATTCGATGATGTGCTGTAGTGGGTCAATTGCTAAGATGAATAGCATTGGAACTGCCTCAGCCCACGGCCATGGTTGATTTTGTCTCCTGGCTTGCCATTTATCAGTACACGGGAAGATGATGTCCGAAGGAGGGATGAAATCTAATCTCTATATTTTTGGCTGAAGCCCAGTGCCTGAAGCACCTCTAGCAAGTATGGCCAGCTGATGGAATCAAAAGCCTTCGAAATGTCCAGTTTTACAAATAAAGCAGGCTTATTTTTCTTGTGTAAGGATTGGATCACCCGCTGTGCATAAATAAAGTTGTCATGTATGCACCTTTTCCTTATGAAGGCATTCTGCGCATTTGAAACCAGGCTATCAAGATGTGGTGCTAAACGAGTGGCCAGAATCTTAGTTATGATTTTTGCAACGCTATTTATCAAGCTGATAGGTCTGTAGTCGCCCATGCCTGCTGCCTCCTCTTTCTTCCTTCGGAGGATAATATTTGCTTCGTTGAGCAGGTGCAGCTTGGCTGTTGTTTGGTTATAAAAAGGTTGAATTGCTTGTATTAAGTCGTGCTTTATTATGTCCCAACATTTTTTGTAGAACAAGCCAATGAACCTGTCTGGACCAGGGGCTTTCATTGGGGGCATGTTTTTTTACTGTCTGTGCTATTTCCTGTTCTGAGAATGGGGCATCTAGATCGTCCAGCACAAGTGGTTCATAGCCCAGGGCTTCCCAATCTAATGACAGACTTCTTTGTTTTGGGGTTCCGATGGAATGACAAAAATATTGGTGAGCCACTCTGCTCTTATCTTGCTGAGTAACGGCCACTCCATTGTCGCTAAGAATAGCACTTATGAAGTTCTGCTATCTTCTAATATTTGCATGTATGTGAAACAAGCGGCTGATGGTATCCCCATGTCTTATCCGTTCAATCTTGAATGTTGTTTAGCTTTGCTCTTTTGGATAACCGCTAGACCCACTAGCCTCGCCTTTATGGATTTTTTGAACTCGAGTTCCTGCAATGACAAATGCCTTCGTTCTTGGGCTTTTTCTAACTCAAGAAGAATAAGTTGTAAAATTGCCGTTCTTAATTTCCAGTTGCTGAAATTTCTGCGCCTCCATATCTTAAGAGCTTTGGCCGTTCGGAGCAATTTAACGTGAAATACGAGCAACGGATCTTGGGAATTAACTGGGTTATCCCAGGCGTCCTTAACTGCCTCCATGGACCCAGGCATTTTGATCCAGAATGATTCAAACCGAAAACCTCTGTAAAAGTCAGCTTGTGTATCTCCTTGCAGAATGAGTGCGCAATGGTCGGACCCCATAGACGCCATGGCTTGCAACTCGTTGCGTGGGAAACGCTGGTTTACAGAGGTGGAAGAGTTCAACCGGGACTCGGATGCCTGCCGACACCCAACCACAATGTCTCCGTCGCACACCAATTACCTCCGGCCCATGGCAAGGAAACGAATAACGATGCAGTAGTACAAGTTGTGATCCAGAATTCCGGATGCATCCATGCCCGCGGACAGGCACATCATCATTTCCTGCTGCTCACGGCACATCCCTTGGCAGACAAAACTGCCGGAGTGCGTGCGAACCAATCGCCAGTCGGTCACGCTTGCCGACGACTCGCGCGTCAGAACAACGAGCAGGGCTCACTTGAAGCTGTTTGCTGTCAGCTTCTCGGCGGCGCGGCCTGTGGATCGACGGTAGCTGTCGTGCACTCAAGCTAGCTCCCGGCCAGTGCTATATTTTTCCATCTGAATTCCGTGGAGGACCCCCCTCGCGGACAAAGGGATGAAGGTCGAAGGATCGAGTTATCTGGACATGGACGTATCCGGCTTGAGCTTCTGTGGCACCAAACATTCCGCCTTACAAGGACAAACAGGGCGGTGGACCCTGGCCCGTCGTGGCGTCGTCAAACCCCGTCCACGTCCAGTCCAAAAGGCCAAGTTTACTAGCAATGTCGGTCTCTATGTACAGAAACACAAAAAGAAAGACTGCAGTGCGTGAGTGAGAATGAGAGATCACTGAGATGGAGATGCAGACCGGTTCCTGTAGCTGATTTCCATTCCATCCATCCAATTCCAATCAACCAGATGCGTCCAGGTGCAGGCACAGCCGCCGCACGAGGACAACGCCCGCCCGCCGGTGATCTTGACAATCCAGGCAAAACCAGCCCACGGATTGATAAATGCATAGTATATCTGTTGTCGCTAATGTGCGTGTTACAAGTTTAACTCGATTTATAGAAAATACGTGTAACATTTGTATCTTCAAATAAATTTATTAAAAAACTAGATTTTAAAAATATTTCCAATAATACTAATTATGTACTATAAATATTAATATTTTTAATATATATTTAGTTAAAATTGTTTATCAAAAAATAAAAACGACGTATATTTAAGGACGGGAGGGAGTATACGGAAGTGGAACAACGTCACAACGAGTGTCCTCGATCAGTTGCCGGTGCCAAAAGGCATGCAAAAGCAAAAGGGAAACAGTTCTTCGGGCGCGGAAGAAAGAAATGGAACGACAGTGACGGGAGGGTAAACGAGGGACGGGTTGAGACTTTGGTCAGGAGTTGCGGTCATAGCTCACGACTCCTCAGCTACTGCGCCGATTCACTGAACGAAAAGCATAGGACGCAGGCACCTTGTGAACTGTGATGAGATCAACCGACAAACTGCTCTTTTTTTCTGTACTTCCTCGTCCCACAAATAAATGTATATCTCGTTTTTCGAGGAGTTAAACTTTTTTTTAAGGTTGACTAAAAATATATTAAATAATATCAACATTTGTATGTGCAATGCAAATAAGTATATTATAAAAATATATTTCATGCTCAATCTAATGATACATATTACATATAATAAATATTAGTATATTTTTGTATATATTTGATCAACCTTAAAAAGATTTAACTTCTCAGGAAACGAGATGGGAGTAGGTCTGGCGTGAGGCTTTCCACGTATAGGCTTCGTAGGTCCATGGATGGCCCTTTAGCTTGATGGCATTTTCCTTCAGGTACTAGATACATGCACCACACTACCAACTGTATTACCACAGCACAAGTCGTAAGAAGCGGGCGGCATCTCGTCCTTATTTTGAAGAGCGCTCACTCTCATCAGGGCATGCCCAACGCGTAGACCTGGCGTGCTGCCCTAAGCTCCACCTCAGCTCCGCGTATCCATGTCAGCTGTGGCATGGCAGTGGCCTCACAAATAAGGCTGGGCATTTGGATTACTCGAAAATTTTGGGTTGGGTAATTCGGGTAGTTAGAAATTTGGGTATTAAAAATTGCTACACGATTTTTGCACCGAAAAAATATTACCCGAAATTTTAGGTACCTGATAATTCGGGTTCGGGTTCGGGTTTTACCCGATATACCCGAAATTGACAGAACTAACCATTTTGGAAGAATTCAAGTATCATTTTAAAGCAATAAACAATACTTCTATAAATCACATCATGTCTTCATATCAATTATCAACAAATCAATTATCAAGTGAGCATAAATCTACATTAATTCATACCAAATAATATATTCATATGGCATTGAAATACTTCATGTCTTCATATTAGGAATAGAAGAGCAAATATTTGAGATATTTCGGGTAATTTGGGTAGTTCGGGTACCGAGAAACGTTACTCGAATTACCCAAACTAATTTGGGGTTTTTACAATCACTATCCGAAATTGTGATCGGGTATTTCGGGTTCGGGTACTTCGGGTCTGAGTTCGGGTAATTCGGGTCTGGGTTCGGGTATCGGGTATTTTGTCCACCCTTACTCATAGAGATGCAGAGACTTCTGCAGGAGCTACGTTGGTCTCGTCTAACAAAAAGCCCAAGACAATACCGAGGCAAGCGTTGAAGCACAAGAGTGATTCTTTGGTGACGTACGTGTCCGGTAGCAGATGCTAAAGCAGAGAATACATGGTCCAATGCAACAAAATATATTAATATATAATTGAAGTTTGAGGCTGCTTTTTTATTGCTGGCGTTGGAAGATTAACTGCCTCGCTATGCTGCTCCGTCGATGTGGCGTTTGGGGCAATACAGAACGTTCGCCTCTGTTGGCCCTGCCCTCAGGACAATTAAACCTGAGTCCTGACAAAGGTACTGAGTCGAGACGTTCCTTTCTTAGACGGCACCGCTGTGGGAAACGGCGTCTCTGTTACTATACGAGAAGCACAATATATATCCCAGTTCCCGGCTAAAAAAACAACTACAAACAACACCAAGACGCACCGAAAGACGACCCGATTCAAGTAGGGCCTTGTTTAGATCCCAAATTTGGGATGTAAATTTTGCATAGTAAATATCCCGTCACACTGTAGCAATTTTGTTTTTATTTGGTAATAATTGTCCAAATATTGATTAATTAGGCTTAAAATATTCGTCTCGCAAAGTACAACAAAACTGTGCAATTAGTTTTTGATTTCATCTACATTTAGTACTCCATATATATGCCGACATTTTGATGTGATGGGGAATCTTCTTTTTACATAGTAGAATTTGAGGTGGAATTTGGAATCTAAACAAGGCCTTGGACGGAAACGAACAAGGAACTGTGGCTCAAATGCCCACTAGTTCTTGAGCTCAAGGGCATACATATATACATAACGTATGTATATAATCCACTGATTCTTCAGGCTCAAATACATCTGTGCACTGATGTTCATTGCACAATACAGATATTCCAAAGGTCCTGTACTGTACCAGCGTCAAAATCACTAGCATCCAGGTACCGTATGACAATCGCATTGTGCAGTATAACAAATGCTGTTCGTACGACATACACCAAGACGTGTATGAACAAGAGAACGCCACATACGTATAACAGAAACGTTTGGGCCCCAGATCCTGACGCGAGATTAGGGAACCCATCATGGCCGCCCAGGGCGCCGGACACCATAAAGGCGAACAGTATCGCATCACCTAGGCCTCATTTAGTTGGCAAAATTTTTGACGAAATGTAACTGTAGCAGTTTCGTTGTTATTTGGTAATTATTATTCAATCATGGTCTAATTAGGCTTAAAAGATTTGTCTCGTCCATTTCGTCTAAACTGTGTAATTAGTTTTATTTTTTATCTATATTTAATACTTCATGCATACGTCCAAAGATTCGATGTGACTAGGAATCTGAAAATTTTGGTAAAATTTTTGGCATCTAAACGGTACCCTAGATAAGGATGTTCCCATCCCACAGATAGTACTCCTACTTTTTATGGAACTCATCAACTAATCTGAAGGTTTTGTATTAGTTCTTTTAACTGTGAGGCAGATCTGGAACCAATAGGGAGTTTGATTAATCTTCAATTTCTCAGGCAATCCTGACAGTGATTGCTCCTGCCATGCCCTCTGTACAGAAACAGATGAAGCCTAGAACTTGGGTCTCACCTCATTTGTAATAGAAGTAAGGCCCCCAAAATATTGTGTAGCATTGTTCGGTACTGCAACATACTGTGGGAGGAAGAAAAACAACACTTGCTCTCACTCCGACTCCTCAGCTACTGCGCCGATTCACTGAACGAAAAGCATAGGACGCAGGCACCTTGTGAATTGTGATGAGACGAGGGTGTGTTCAGTTGGTGAAAAGTGAGTGAAAAATTACTGTAGTATCTTTTATTGTTATTTGACAAAATTTGTCTAACTATGGACTAACTAGGCTCAAAAGATTCGTCTCGATATTTACAGAGAAACTATGCAATTAGTTATCATTTTTACCTACATTTAATGCTCTATGTATGTGTCCAAAATTTGATGTGACAAATGAAAGATGAAATATTTTGGGTTTGCATGGAAGTGAATGCACCTCAACCGACAAACTGCTCTCTGGCACGAGGCTTTCCACGTATAGGCTTCGTAGGTCCATGGATGGCCCTTTAGCATGACGGCCTTTTCCTTCAGGTATTGTGCAATTATAGAAAACGTGCTGTTCAAACACTGTCAACTTTGATCAAATTTATAGCAAAAAGTATTAACATTTATGTATCGAAATAAATTTATTATGAAAATATATCTCATAACCAATCTAACGGTACTTATTTTGTCTCATAAGAGTTAGTATTTTTTTATATAATTTAAATCAAAATTTGCGATGGCTGACTTCTCGAGATGCGAGAATTGCACATTCACTGGGACGGAGGGAGTACTAGATACATGCACCACACTACCAACTGTGGCCCAGTTTAGTTCCAAAATTTTTGGTAAAATGGGCACTGTAGCATTTTCGTTGTTATTTGGCAAATAGTGTCCAATCATAGTCTAATTAGGCTTAAAAGATTCGTCTCGTGGATTTCGTCTAAACTGTGTAATTAGTTTTATTTTTTATTTATATGTAATGCTTCATGCATACGTCTAAAGATTCGATGTGACGGGGAATGTGAAAAATTTTGCAAATTTTTTGCAAACTAAACTGGGCCTGTATTACCACAGCACAAGTCGTAAGAAGCGGGCGGCGTCTCGTCCTTGTTTTGAAGAGCGCTCACTGTCATCACCCTGAGTTCTGACAAAGGTACTGAGTCGAGACGGCACCGCTGTGGGAAACGGTGTTTCATTTAGGGGCTGTTTAGTTCCCGAAAAATTTTAGAAAATGCTATTATAGTAATTTTGTTGTTATTTGACAAATATTATCCAATTATGGACTAACTTTGCTTAAAAGATTCGTCTCGTGAATTTCGTCTAAACAGTGTAATTAGTTTATTTTTTATCTATATCTAATGCTTCATACATGTGTCAAAGATTCGATGTGATGGAAAATCTGAAAAATTTTGTAAAATTTTTTGGGAACCAATGCTCATAAAAACAACTGAAAGGCTGTGTTTACATTCTGCTGAAAAAACAACTGAAAGGATACGTGAAGCACAATATCCCAGTTCCCAGCTGAAAAAACAACTACAAACAACACCAAGGCTGTGTTTAGTTTCTGCTTGTAAAATTTTTAGAAGCACAATAACTTTTTCGTTTGTATTTAGTAATTAGTGTCCAATTATGGGTTAATTAGGTTCAAAAGATTCGTCTCGTGATTTACAACCAAAGTGTGTAATTAGTTATGTTTTTTTACATATATTTAATGTTTCATGCATGCTTCCAAAAATTCGATGTGACGGAGAATCTTGTAAAATTTTTGAAACTTTGAAGCATCTAAACACACCCCCAAATGCACCGACCACGCACCGAAACACGACCCGATTCACGGAAACCAACAAGTACGGGCTCAAATGCCCACTAGTTCTTGAGCTCAAGTGCATACATATATACATAACACCTATCCTTTACTCTTAGATTCCTGTATACCAGCCTCCCTCTCACAAGTTACTGTTGTCATAACAGTAACGGATCCCATGAACAGCACTCGCCCCTTCCATACAATAGCGGATCCCGTGAACAGTACCCACACGTTATGAAATGGACCCCCATGAACAACACTCGCCCCTTCCATACAGTAACGGATCCTATGAACAGTACCCACCCGTTATGAACAATAATGGATATCATGAATAGTCCCCACCCGTTATGCATAGTAACGGATCCCGTGAACACTAACCGATCACATGAACAACACCTACCCCCGATATGAACAGTCGTTACCTGTTAACAAATGTTCATACACGTCGACCATAAGCGCCCTTTAATCCTTTTTGCAACAATATAAACCCGTTTCCAAAAAATCCAATTCAACAGCATTACCCGTTAACAACAGCACATACCCTTAACCATTAGCGCCCTTTAATTCGATTGCAATAATATAAACCCGCTTAAAAAAAACCTTCTCCGCACATATTCCTCACTGTTATCGTCCTCAACACCGCTGAGGCCCTGCCTACCTTTCCCTATAATACTTACACATACATGGTTCATCGTCGGATACCGCTATACATTACTCAATGGTTACATACCAAACTTGACTTCTGTGTGACTACATCCAAACACAATAAATTCATGCATTCTTATCACTCTCTATCTACCTGCGCTTTGCATGGGGGTTCTGCCTAGTATTTATATAATCCACTGATTCTTCAGGCTCAAATGCATTTGTGCACTGATGTTCAGGGGGTGTTTAGTTTCCACTAAAAAAAATTTCCACCCCATTACATCGAATGTTTGGACACATGCATGAAGTACTAAATATAGACAAAAAAAAACTAATTACACAGTTTGGTTGGAAACCATGAGACGAATCTTTTAAGCCTAATTAGTCTATGATTAGCCTTAAGTGCTACAGTAACACACATGTGCTAATGACGGCTTAATTAGGCTTAATAAATTCGTCTCGTGGTTTCCAGGCTAGTTATGTAATTAGTTTTTTTTATTAGTATCCGAAAATCCCTTCCGACATCCCATGAAACATTTAATGTGACACCCAAATACTTATCACTCCCCAACTAAGACTATGTTTAGTTCCCAAAATTTTTTGCCTTCTACAATGAAAGAACATCTTTGGACATATGCATGGAGTACTAAATGTTGACGAAAAAAAACTAATTGCACAGTTCTCGGGGAAAATCGCGAGACGAATCTTTTAAGCCTAATTAGTCCATAAAAAACCTTAAATGCTACAATAACCCACATGTGCTAATGATAGATTAATTAGTATCATTAGATTCGTCTCGCAGTTTAATTTGTTTTTTATTAGTATCCGAAAACCCCTCCCGACATCATTTCGACACATCCGATGTGATAAAAAAAAATTTCTTCCCCCCAACTAAACACCCCTTACAGATGTTCATTGCTATATACAGATATTCCAAAGGTCCTGTACCAGCGTCAAAATCACTAGCATCCAGGTACCGTATGACAAGCAATAATGTGCATTGTGCAGTAACAAATGCTGTTCGTACGACATACACCAAGACCGTGTATGAACAAGAGTACGTATAACAGAAACGTTTGGGCCCCACATCCTGACGCCAGATTAGGGAACCCATGATGGCCGGCCAGGACGCCGGACACCATAAAGGCAACAGTATCCCAACACCTAGATAAGATGTTACCATCCCAGCTGAGCCATACTAGTATTTTTCTTTATGGAACTCATCAACTAATCTGAAGGTTTTGTATTAGTTCTTTTTAACTGTGAGGCAGATCTGGAACCAATAGGGAGTTTGAATAATCTTCAGTCTCTCAGAAATCCTGACGGTGACTGTTCCTGCCATGCCCTCTGTACAGGAACAGATGAAGCCTAAACTTCTCTTTCTCTCCTTTGTACTGCCTCCGTGCCATACAAAATATCGATATAGGATTTATGCTGGTCAAATAAAATTTAACTAGATTTATAAAAAAATATTAGAATCATCTGTTTTGGTGAGAGATTAAAACAATTTTTAGCAGGCATAATCTCTTGGAAAAACTTTCGAGTTCAAAACGGATTTGTTGAAACACTTTTCAACAGGTACCCCTTGGAAATGGGGTACTTGACTATTCTACAAGGATTCTAGTGGATTTGGAACAAACTATGTTGGAGTTTTATCAACAATTTTATTCTAAAAAAAATTAGGAGTCGAATTTATACTGTAGAGTATAAAATTTATACTACCGCTTGCCTAACAAAAAATAAAAAGCATATCCTATATACCTAACTCCTCCAGGTTCAGGGTTTTTCGTTTCCGAACACTAGGAAAAAGGAGGATTCTAGATTTTCGATTGTAGGGTTAAAAGAAAGGGGACAGATACCCAATATAATTTTTAGGAGGAATGTTTGGTAATGGTTCTCTATGCTCTTTTTTTATGTGTTCTTAGTTCTATTCATCTTCTTTGATTCTTTTAAACAAGAATCTAATAAACTATAATTGAGCGGAAAAGAAGAGAGGAAATTAAAAATGGAGGGATCGACTAACCAGAGACTTTATGGATCCTCTTTATGAAGAGTTTGAGGAATCCTCATTAGAGTCCTTTGATGTAAATTTTCATCAGGTAAATCTATCGATTCGTATCTACTTTTCTTTTTAAGTTATTACTCTTTGTTGCTTCTCTCAAGCGATAGACGAAGTCTATGATAAATTTGTGAAAGTCATCTCACTCCTTCCCTATGGCTTGCACTTCATGATACGTGGAGGAAGAAAACATCTTTTCCAATTTCTTTTTTCTTTGTTCAATTCTAAACAAAAAAGAAAAGGAATAAAGGAATTTGTGGGGACTGTGCTGCCTTTATATCTCTTAGTATTAGTATATATTGTAGGAATAATTAAACGATTCCTTACATCAGTCTGGCACGTTTACGATAATATTTTTCTTATACATTTTTAGTTAAAGTTGTAAATGTTTGACTTAAAAGTAAAAATAACATGTTTTATGGGACAAAGAGAACACCTCTTTAGTAGGGTTTGCACCGGCTTTAGCTTTAACACCGTTAGACTAGTGTAGCTATTGTAGTAGGAGTCGATTGAAGCTCCAAAATGTTGACTTCTTTGACTTCATCATCTACCTAGTTCATTTGGTTGGAAACGACTTCATCTAACATTACAGTAATCAAACAGTAAGGCTGTAGTGTTTTCGTTAGAGAAGCCAGAGCTCTTTTGAGATGTGCCGAAGAGAACCTGACAAAGGACACTCCTAAGGGCACCTCCAGTGTCTCGTTGTCTACCGTGTACGCAGTGAGACTTGTGTGTCCGCATGGAATTAAAAAAACATCTTTCTTTGAGTGAGAGCAGAGGAGTGCTGGGCGGTGGCGCATCCAAAACGAATTTTTTTTATTCCTCTCAGTGCGACTCATCTGCAAACTCTGATTTTGGTTCTGATACCTAATGCTCCAATGTTCCTAGTGCGACTTCTTCTTCCCTCTGTGCGTTTCTAACCAACACTGGAGGTGCTCTAAGTCCTAACAAGGACACATTTAGTTCAACGGTAACGGCCGCAGGTTTGTGGCAGTTGTACACAGTGCTACATAGGTGTAGTAGTTGCGACAATTGTTACAGCAAAAACCAGCCTTTAGTAGAAGGCTAGAAGCGAACATGTTTAGTAAACCACCTTGGCTTTAATTAAACCTAAAAAATAGGAGGATAAGAAGTTCCTAAAAACGTGTCTCTCATACTTTCCTTGTGTTTTGTACTATTGGACATTTATTCGCCATAACGAAACATATAGTTTATTGTGCGATCATCTAGACAATTTGTAACTTGAAATATAACGATATGTCATTTACAGGGCAAATGTAGCACCCGAGTGGAATGGGCTTGAGCCCTCGCTATCTCTACTCCAAGCATAGAGTCCCTTGTAAACCCCTACAAATTGATACTCATATAAGCTTGGAATGAGGGGCTAGGGATATATATAGAATATAAATGGGAGAAACCCTTTCTAACTTATTATTCTAGATCCACCACTGGGCATCTGTTTCTAATAACTTTTAGAGTTGGACTCTGTACCGCGGCTAGATACTCACTATTTGAGGTTTTTGTGTTGGATTTGGATTGAAAACTTGGTTTCATGTTGAATTGAAATAGAAATGTGTGAACTTAAAGGTCCTGTTTGGAGGAGCTTCAAGATGGCTCCGACCCCCAAAATACAGTGCAACATTGTTCGGTACTACATTATACTGTAGCAGAAAGAAAAACAACTCCAAAATGAACTAGAAAAGAAAGGAGCCGGAGGATGTGCGTATTTGGGGTTTCTCTGGACTCCACTACAGCACTGCTACAGTCAAGAGCCGAAACCAGAAAAAGCCCTACTAAACAGGGCCTAAGAGGGAAATAAGAGGAGAACGATCTGCGATGGGATTGTTGGTTTGAAAATTGAAATAGAAACATGTGCACAGTAAGAGTGAGATGAGAGGAGAATGAGGGGGGTGGTGATGGTGATATTGTTTTGAAATACATATGTGTCCACAGTAAGAGTGAAATGGGAGGAGAATGAGCTGGCGATGGATGTTGATTTGAAACAGAAGCGTGTGGATAGTAAAAGTGAAAAGGAGAATTTTTTTCTAAAATTAGTTACAGGTAGATTTGGACAAGGCGAAGAGCAAAAAGTACTAAATACTTACTAGACGTCAGTGTTACTCCAGATTTCGAAGGCCCCGTTTAGTTGTGAAAATTTTTGGGAAAAAATTCATATAACACTTTTCATTATTATTTGGCAAAATTTATCTAACCATGGACTAATTAGGCTCAAAAGATTCGTCTCGACATTTACAGATAAACTGTGCAATTAGTTATTTTTTTACCTACATTTAATGCTCCATGCATACGTCCAAAGATTCGATGTTATAATTACTATTCAAAAAATTTTGATACTTTTTGGTCATCTAAACAAAGCCGAAATGAAGTTTAAGCTACGTACTAGACGGTTGGACTGTTGGGCGGCACTCAGCCCAGCACTCGAGTTCACTGAGGCCATGATTAGATTGCAGGTTTTTTTACTCTCTCTTCGTCATATCAAATCTAGGGACACATGCATGATATAGTAAATATAGATAAAAAATAACTAATTACATAGTTTAATTGTAAATTACGAGACGAATTTTTTTAAGCCTAATTAGTCTACAATTATACAATAATTAACAAATATAAACGTGCTACAGTACCAAATTTCACTCTCTCTTCGATCTAAAACGAGGCCTAATTTGACAGCTAGTTGATGCGGCAGATCTTGCAGAAACCAACACGCATTCAATCTATTGTAGTACTGTACGTAGTGGAAACGTAGGGCCTCGTTTAGTTCGGCGAATAGGGGTGAAAAACACTGTATCAGAATTTCTGTAGCATTTCGTTTGTATTTGGTAAAAATTATCCAAATTTTGATTAACTAGGCTTAAAATGTTCGTCTCGCAAAGCACAACAAAACTGTACAATTAGTTTTTGATTTCATCAACATTTAGTACTCCATGCATTTGTCGACATTTTAATGTGACGGAGAATCTTCTTTTTGCATAGTGGAATTTGGGGGGAGAATTGGAAAACTAAACATGGCCTAGGATACCAACTCCATCGAGATTGGATCGTACGTGAGCCGTACGGTGGTACCCGCGGGTCCCCACTCGGTCACTCCCTGGCAGAGCACAAGCCTCGTCACGTGACCGGGAGGACACGCACGTTGACACGGAGCATACATGCATGGACTGTGGGCTTGTGCGATATCAATTCGGTTTTTCACGACTGAGATCTTGTCTGACCAGTGACCACACATCCGTGGTAGCGTGCAGGCTAATTTTTAGCCTGCTATACAGTATACATACATACACAGTAGATAAAAATGGGGTGGTGCGGTTCGGCCCACCGGTTCGGCGAACCGGCCCAAAAAAACGACCCTAATGGGCCCCTCCTTCGATCCATCAAGGCGTGTAGGGTCAGTGGATCAGAACAGCTCAAACCTTAGGGTCGAGTGGTTCGATCCGCCCCTGCCTCTCGTCCGTGCGGCGGCGACTCGGCGAGCCGGCAGAAGTCGCTGCCCCGCTCGATCTGCGCCGTCACCGCTGCAACTCGCTGTTCGGCTCGACTGCGCCGCCGCCGCCGCCGTCTCTATCCGAGTAGTTCAACCCATCGCTCTGCGCCACCGGCTAAGAAGTAGCAGCAGCGGGACGGGACCCGTCGCTAAACCTGGAAGCGGATTTGGATTATCCACAGTCCAAACGGACTTGATCTGTTTTGGAGTGAACTGGACGGAGATGTCTGGATGCGGATATCCACTGCCACAGGACCCAAAATCCTCGGACTGGATTGGATACGTAGACCTGCACATCCAAAATCCGTTGGGCATCTCCCCATTAGTCGCATACGCCGCCGCAGCCAACATCGCGGTCACGGCCCGCACCGCCTCCCACCCCGGCACCCCGCGATAGAATCCTTCATCTTCTGCTCCGTCGTGCGTGCCGCATGCAGGGGGAGGTGGCCGCGACTGCAGGGGGAGGCACGCCGCATGCAGCTGCAGGGGAGGCGGCCGCGTCGCCGCAGCCGGCGTTGTGCACAGCACTTGCCTTCCACGTCGAGCGCCACGCCGTTGCGCTACCGTACCACGACCACGACATCCCCGCGCCGCCGAGGAAGCCCAAAGCCACTGGCCGTCGGTGCGCAGATCCTGCGTTTCGAGGGCGTCGCGGGCCTCTTCTCGGGGTCTTCGCCACCATGCTGCGCCAGATGCTCCACTCCACCACGCGGATGGGGCTGCCCCTCGTGGAGCGCCGCAACTACTGCAGCTTCGGCGACTCCATCGGCTAGATGGCGCGCAACGAGGGCGTCCGCAGCCTCTGGCGTAGGTCGTCCCTCACAGAGTTGTCCGACGCGCAAGTTGCTGGATGAATGGATTGGACTGGATGCACTCGGCGTTGGACTGGTTTGGGTTGGATGTTTGAAAAATGCATTTGGTTTGGATTGGATAGGTGCTTTCCTCAACGTTGATCTCTTTTGGATTGGTTTTAATGGACGTGGATGTTAATCCAGTTCCAGGTATACCCGTCGCCATCTCGTCGAGCTGCAAGAAACGGTCGTCTGCACGGACGGCTTCTCCACATTCCTCTTCTCCGACTCCAACCTCAGATCCACCCGTTTCGTCTTCCAGAGTTCCAGGTCACCCCAATCTCCTCTATTGCCCTTGCTATTCCACTGCGACTGATATGTGTATGTTCGAACTGATGAACTGACGAACGAGAGGATCTCTAGTTTCAGTAGTTTGTGCTCCTGAGCTTACTACAATGCCTTTCGGCCAAACCAATTGAATATAATTGTTTTTATAACATTTTGCTGTTGAAGTCGTTAGCAATCAAACCTCTTTTGTTCTGTGTGTTCCACTCTTTCGTTGTCTTGTGCTCTTCTTGTAGTTCTGAACGATACTGAATTGCTGACCTCTTTTTAGTATCGGCGAATTCCATTAAAAAAAAGTTATAAAAGGAAGCAGAGGATGTAGGAAGTAGGGGCAGCTGTTCTTTTTTTTTTTGTTAGTTTTCTGTTAGAGTTGACTGAAAGAAGCTAGAAGATTCAGGGAGAGGTGATCTATGTGTTTCATTTTTATTTATGCCGTATATCAGATGGAACCTTTTAATATTCCTTATTCCTCTGTTTGAATGATGCACTGAGAAACCTATACGTTTGTTTGAAATCTCCACTTCGTGTGTATGTTTGAATGAGCGAACTGTACGTATGTTACTTGATTCAAATTGGTCTTATGCTTGGCGAAGAAGTGTCATATGTCAAAGTTTTTTTGCCTTTGTAAAACTTTGATGTGTCTACTGATTCATGTTCTTTATGTGGAAATCTTATGCATGCTCTTATAGCTTGATGTTGCAACTTTTGTGCAAAGTCGTATTTGATGTTTTATAAAAAAAAAGTTTGTACGAAACGGTAGCCGGTAGCAAGCAAGCCGTGCTCTTGTTTAAGCAAGCAACCAATGAGAAGCAGTAACCTCATCGTGCTCTTGTCTAAGTAATCAACCGACCCATACTATCCATTGGTGCACTGCGGGTCAAATAATTATTTAATTGGAGTGGCCGGTGCTCCCTGTACACAGCAAATGGGTCGATGGATCAGTTACGGTTGGATCCAAGGTTGAACCAGCCCCATCGTGAACAGTAGACTGGCCCTCCTAAACGACCGTGATAGCCCCCCTAAAACCGCCCGCAGGACACTATACTACTCTGCAGTCTCCAGTCTCCACGGACCGCACCTTTCTTCAGCAGCGCAGCGGGCAATCGCCGTTCGCGAAAACGATGGGCTACTAGCGCAATTACGCCGCCCCGATGGCTCCTACAAACTAGTAGCCTGGTGGTGTGTGGTGTGGTGTCGTAACGTAGCACGTGGTAGGCGGCAGGCGCGCCACGGACGGGATTTGCCCGACACGTGAAAAGGACCGCGACCCTTGTAGGGAGTATTCATTGGAGACGACGGGGGAGCCCAACAGGGGCGTACACCGGCACCACACCACACCACTAACCCGTGGACTCTGCTCATCCAATGGTCCTCCCCTTCCGCCGGGGATCCTGGCGCACAGGCGCGCGTGGGAAACCCGGGGGAAATGCGCCCTCCGCAGTCAGTCCGCTGTCCGCACGGCGAAAACGCGCGTGCGCGATCACCACGACGCGGACGCGCCCCACAGACCGCACGCGGACGCGGACGCGTCCCTCCGGCTCCGCAGACCGCACGGGCGCGCAGCCGTGGTGCCGCCACGCCAAGCGACAGCAAGGCCGGCCGTCCCGCTCCCGCGGCACGCCCCCACCCCACCGACCGGTTCCCGTCGACGCCACGGCAGCGCCACAGAGACCCCCGGTTGGGGCCCGCACCCACTGAGCCACTGCCCACTGACACGGGGTGAATTGCGCGCAGAGAAATGGCGAAAATATCACGCTGCCAGGGCTGGACCGACCCCGTGTCGAGCCTGTTAGTTTGGGCTGAAAATAAGCGGCTGAAAGCACAAATAAATAGGCTTTTCGTTGTTTTTCGGAACAAAGGTCTTGTTTAGATTTTAGAGTTTGGCCACTAAATTCACTATGTAGAATTTCTATTTTCCGTCACATCAAAATACCGGCACATATATAGAGTACTAAATATAGATGAAATAAAAAACTAATTGCACAGTTTTATTGTACTTTACGAGACGAATATTTTAAACCTAATTAATTAATGTTTAGACAATTATTACTAAATAAAAACAAAATTACTACAGTGTGACGTAACACTTACTGTGTAAAGTTTGGTTCCAAATTTTGAAATCTAAACATGGCCGAAGGCGCTAGGAGCAGTAAATGACAACACGACACGATTGGCAGAGCAGAGCCTCGCTTTGACCGGGAGCGAGTCTAACTACAGTGCACTGGGCTCTGCTTATATAAACCCCGTGCGGCTAAACTAAAGCGTCGTCTCATCATAACATAAGCCAGAGCCCAGAGTTGAACTCCTCCATCCATCCGGGTAGAAGAGAGACACTGGGAGACAGGCTCACTAGTGGGAGATGGTGACCACGACGATCGAGGACCTCCACGCCGACGTGCTGGGCTGCGCGCTGCGGCGCCTGGACGGGCGGTCGCTGGCCGCCGCGAGCTGTGCCACAGCCGCGCTCCGGGCGCTGGCCACGGACCCGGACACGTGGCGCGCGCTCTGCCTCGCCGAGTGGCCGTCGCTGGCGCTGCTAGCGGCCCAGCCCCAGCGCCGCCAGCTGCTCGCCGCGCTCCCGCCGCAGCGGCTCTTCGCCGACGCGCACCCGTTCCCGTCCGCGGACGTGGACGCGGACGCCGCCCTCCCCGTTCCCGCCGGGGAGCTGCCGCTGGTCTCCGCGGTGGACGTCTACTACAGGGGCACGCCCCTGCTCTCCCGCGTGGTGGAGACGCCCGCGTCGTCGTCGTGGTTCCTCGCCTCGCCGTTCCGCGTCGATGCCGTCGAGCGGAAGAAGCCGCCGCCCGCTGCGGCGGCGGCGCCGTCGCCGGCGGAGCTGGAGCTGAGCTGGGTGGTCGTGGACCCGGCCCGCGGCCGGGCCGTGAACGTCTCCAGCCGGCGCCCCGTGGCGGTGGACCGGCACTGGTACACGGGCGAGACGCTGGCGCGGTTCGCCGTGGTGCTGGGAGGGTGCAAGTTCGAGGCCACCGTCGCCTGCTCCGAGGGGGCGGCTGGCGGGCACGCCATCAGCGAGGTCAGCCTGGCCGTGGAGGACGCCGACGGCGCGGCGGTCAGCGGCGAGGGCACGCTGCGGCTGCTCGCCGCGGCGATGGAAGCCCCCCGGAAGGGAGGGGAGAGAGAGCCCGTGGAGGCCAAGAGGCGGTACCTCGACTTCGTGAAGCGCAAGAAGGGGAGGAAGGAGAGCAAGGCGCGCCGCGAGGCGCTCGTCGACCTCTGCTGCTCCGCTGCCAGCGCTGTCGTCGTGCTTACCTGCCTCGCCGCTGTAGCGCTCCGGTGACCGGCGGGCGACTGCTGGCCGGACGATCGAGCGCATGTACTGAGACTGAGAACTTGACTTGATAAACCTTCGAGGGCACAAAAGACGCCATTTAGTCAGGAGTATCAGCGTACAACGACATCGAGCAGCGATCAGCGTACAATAACATCGAGCAGCGATCTTTTCTGCAACGCTTTTTCTTGCCGGGAACAGTAACATCGAGCAGCGATCTTTTCTGTAAGGCTTTTTCTTGCTGGCAACAGTTAGGAGGAACTGTACATCATCATGTCCTGCACTGATGTGCATCGTTTTCTTTAATTTAGCTAATGCTGCTATGCTGATTTATTATGAGAGAAAAATATTATGCTGATTTATTATGAGAAAAAAATATTATTCGTTTGCTGTAAAGTACTGTTAAAATGGTACTGGACGATTATCATATACGTAACAAACGAACAACGTGACAACAATACAGAAGAAAATATCCCACGTCGAGAGCATTATCATTCACTATCCAGATTCCCAACCTCCAGGGATCAGATCCCCAAAAGAAAAAGGAATTTCCAGGGACCAAGTACAGTGCAAACGGGGCAACATACTGTTCTAGAATAGAACATGCAACTACCATCCGCAACCTGTAACATCTAGTAGATGTTTCGTGTGGCTAGCATTACGGATTTAAAGCAGCACCTGTCATGACAAGAAAACACCAGCATCTGATCCGGACAAGCATGTTACGAGTACTAAGGATGTTTAAATAAACTTCATTTATGTTCATTCAAACAAAACCTCGAAATTCGGCAGAATATTGCACATCATGTTTCATCTAAGAACCTCCATATCTGAGGAAGTATGGAACTACACACCAGGGCCTTCCTTTAACAGCCGTTGCTAATTGGCTTAGGAGGACCTCTCGCTATATTGGGAGCGCACACCTGGCCTTCCTCTATCAGTCGTTGCTGATTGGCTTAGGAGGACCTCTCGCTATTGGGAGAGCATCTGTAGCACGGTCCGGTTTGGCCTTTGCGATGTCCACGTATATGACCCGGCCGTTCAATGCCTGTCAGGAGCTCGCATTGCTCAGCTCTTTTCCAGATAGGCACAAAGAAGGAAAAAAAAAGAAACAAACAGTAATATTTAAGGAGTAAAAATCTTGCCTTGCCGTTCATCTCTTTCCTCGCGTTATTGGCTTCCTCCGGGGAAGCAAATTTCACGAAGCCGAATCCTTTCGGTATGTCGGTCACCTTATCCCTGATGACGGTAGCTGCACCCAAGCAAGAAGCCCACCTTTGGTAACACATAACAACAGCAGGCAGAATAACTATAGGTATCAGCAGAAGTGAGTTCGGGCAAGCGACGAGGATAGACCTTCTATTACTTGTCCGTAACGTGAGAATGCTTCTGCTAGGCTTTCCTCCGTTGCAAATTGTGATAAACCTGCGAAAGGGCAGAGGACTCGGACGAGGTTATAAGCAGCTGTGGACAGTTGTCCAATGGTCCCCGTGATTCTCAGTTGTGTACGGTGTTAGTGCTTTAGCTCCCAATTAGCTCAGGTAGAGCTCATGCAATAACAATATCATATTTTGAATAACATTAACAATGTGTACTTGCAAGAACAACATGACTAGCAACTGGTATCAGTGTGAATATGTGAACTCAGTAATTCGGCATAGTTATGAGTAAGGCAGCATAGATTAACAATATACGAACCCTTGCTGGAATATCTAGGGATTTTGCAGTTTTATTTTCTTAATAAAAAAAGAAGCAGTATAAACCTAAACGGTTAGTTGGGATCCACTAGAAGTCCGATGCTCAGTAATATACTCCTATTACATCGACAACTTTAAAATGTGCTCTTTGTAATTCGTTTCTTTCTATAAGGCATAAAGGCATATGAAGCACTGAAACTAAGTGTCCCAGTCCTAGATAACAGGCAGTCCTTCTAGAAGGGTGCCCACATTTGGAGTAGATATTTTTTTTTCTCGAACACGCAGGAGAGCTGGGAATCATTATATTAAAAAGAGAACAAAAACATGGGGAAAGATCCCTTACAAAAAAACCACACAAACCCACACCAAAACCTATGTTGTTACACGAGATCCTTCTGATCAAAGATGTTTGGCAGTTTGGCACCACATCAACTTCCCAGGAACATTTTAATTCCTTGAAAACAAATGGACCAGATGCCAATGGCAAAAAGGTCTACTCCCTCCGTCCCAAAAACAATGTACATTTCACTTTTCAAGGAGTTAAAAAAATTAAGTCTAACTAAATATACACAAAAAGAATTACCAATGTTTACGAATTACAATGTGTAATTAATAGTAGAATATATTATTCATAATAAATATATTTGGAGATACAGATTTGATATTATTTTCTATCTAGTCAAACTTAAAAATTTTGACTCCTCGAAAAGCGAAATGTGTGTTCTTTTTAGAGCAGGAGAGTAAGCAACGTCTGACACCTTCTTAGAGCAAGAATAATAAAGAGCTATAAGAGCAAGTGCAATAATAGACCCAAGTGCTTGGCTATAAGTCAAGTTATAAAATTTTTTTAATACTATATCTCACATTCTCTTTCCTATTTCTCCTCACATATACTTGCTACTTGGCCACTACTGCATAGACACCGTGTTCAGCTTGTTGTTTGCATGAGAGCCAAGTTCTCCTCTCTTCTCTATATTAGCATTAGATTGGCTATAAGACCATTATTATACTTGCTCTAAGTGGGATTTATGCTAGGTGGAAGAGACAGAGGAGAAAGTAGAGAAGAAGGATGCAGTTATAGCCAGCTGATGCATAATCTCTAAGAAACTTTGTGAGAGACCCAACCTACAAACTATTGGAGGCCCTGTTCTTTTCGCTGAAATATGGCTTATGCTGATTTGTTGTGAGAGGAAAATACTGTTCGTTCGTTGAAAAGTACTCCCTCCGTCCCAGTATATAAGGTGTAACCATCTCTGGTTCAAATACCAAGGAGCGTATTTAACTCTCTCTCAACACTAGTACAACTGCATCGATGTGCGTGCGTCTAGAGAGAGCATGCCTCATATTATGGGACATGAATAAAAAGTGGTTACGCCTTATATATTAGGACAGAGGGAGTACGGCTGAAGTAGTGCTGAAGAATAGAGCTACAGTAAGTCATGTAGGAACTACACACAAAATCATATTCATAACGGATGGTTTTCTCAAAATAGATTTTTATCAAATCATGTCTTCTCTCTCCTATCATCTACATGTCACATCTCATTCTATCTTGGTTCTCGTGCGGACATAATCTCTTATTATATAAGAAACCATTTCTATCTCTCTTTCTTAAATTCAATGTCACACCACTATTTTGCTTAGTTGGCACACTATTATACGATGAAAAATTCATAGATGAGTTGTAAATGTACATATAGCCAACAATGAGTTTTATTAATAGCCATGCTCTCACAATCCAGAGACTTCGAGACGCACTAATCTCTCACGAGCAGCAGAGACCCAATCAATGTGCTGCCACGCATTTCAAGATTCAAACTGCATGTTTCTGATTTTGCGTATTTTGTGGTACGAAATTGTAGGAGTAAATTTCACAATTTGGCGCTACTTTCCTATGATTTTGATTCTGATTTTGGTGTTACGACTAAATTAGTTTTTGCAGACCGCTTTCAGATAGAAACTAAAAATCAGTGTAACTATAAATGGTCTCAATGGGGCATCAAGCCGCGGAGCCGCCCCGGCCTGTACCGGCAGGGCATTCCGTCGAACACTAGGCACGCATGCCCTGGCGACGAATCAGGCACTCAACAGATGTGCTTCCCTCCACCAGCAAAATGCAAGATGGGGAGCAGAGCACTCGACTGGTCAAGAAGTAGGAGGAACGCGCGCGTAAGGACTGAGAACTGGGGGGAGGAAATGAGCAATTAAGGCCAAAAAACCAACCTCCGACGAAGAGCTTGTAGGTGATGCCGCGCGACTGCGCGAGGAGCATGGGTCGCGCGGCCGCAAGGCTCCCCTTGAACGCCAGGCAGCGGGAGGCCTGCCGCAGCGCCGCCATGGCCATGGCTGCCCCTTTTATTCGGGAGTCTGTTGCTGCGTGTGGGCCGGAAGCACGGAGGTGAGGCGAGGCGAGGCTGGCGAGGGCACGACACGAGACGGCGCACAGGCAAAGCTCGGCTCTCATATGGGCTCCGCTTCCCGGCACCGGCAGTCCGGCCCGCGGCCCCGTCTACAAAAGCAAAAATGCATAGCTAGTCTAAAACCATCTGCTTAAAAAAAAAGCTAGTCTAAAACCAGACATATGATGTACTCTCAAAATTCAAAATCATCCATTCAAATTATCTCCGTGTCTCGTTTTAAAGTGGTTTTAACAGTGATTTTTTTTAACTTAAAAAGTCTAGTAAATAGTTGATGAGATTACTAAGCCACACAGAATATCTCTAAGCTTCTAAGACTTTTGAACAAATTCTAAAGATAGATCGGGATACGAATAATCCAAATAAAATGTTTATAACTTGTGAAAAATGTCTCTAGAAGTTTCTAAAATTTAGATTTAACTCTAGAAAAACAAGAGAAATATCTAGAAAAATTCCCAAAATGTTCTATTTGATCTATAAAAATGTTATGAAAACTTTGTACAACAAAAAACATAAGACACAACCCGAAGAATGTATAGCATTTATGTATGTTGCACTCATGTTGGTTGCAGTTAATATTTTTGCTGGGTAAAGTTTCTAAAACATTTTTAGACATCGGTTATACTGTTTTGGGATCTTTTAGATGATTCTGGATGTTTTCCTTTTTTTTCTAGAGCTAAATAGTTTTCTTTTGGAGATTATAGACATATATTTTCATGAGTTATAAATATATAATTAGATTTTTGGTATGCTAGTCTATCTCTACTATCTTTTTCAGAAAAAAGAAGCTTAGAGACATTTTTAGTTTAAAAACTTTGTCAAGTATTTAAATAATTTTTTAACTAAAAAGACAAACTTCAAAACTTTGAAAAAAAGAAGCTTAGAGACATTTTTAGTTTAAAAACTTTGTCAAATATTTAAATAATTTTTTAACTAAAAAAAGACAAACTTCATTCAAAACCATCTCAAAGCAAGGCAGTGAAGTGATTTGAATGATTTTGAGAGTTCATGGGTAAGATGTCTAGTTTTGAAGTCCAGGAAGGAAAATTAGACTATCAACAAATATTCAATGAGGTAAAAAATACTTTTTCTCTCTGCAAATGGTGATTTGATTTCCCACGGGAGTTTAGATAAAGTGCAATGGGCCTGCCAAAATAATGTGGGCTCTGTAGGTTAAAAAGGCACGCGCAATCATAAAAAATGCATATGCCAAACATACATGTTTACATTAAAACCAGCCGAGGGTTTGTCGTGTCGAAATGAGCGTAGTGACCCTGAATTTGACCCGACTCTGGCATCACAAAATGAATTAGCTAGCTAAACAAGAGATGTCTTAAACTTCCTATCTTTTAATAGGCCGAGCAGATCATATAAGTTTTGCACACAAAGCATAGATAGACACAATTTCTCCCAGGTCGCCCATGTGCACCCACGGCAACAAATGTTTCGCTGAAGATTTTGGCTTCCCAGTTCCCGCAAGGATCACACAATGGGGGGCACCGGGCACCACCGCACCAGCGTGACCCACCAATTTTCATAGAATGCCAACCACCAACAGCCATTAATAAGCACTAGACGGCATCTAAAAGTCTCGAATCATGAGTTCCATTTATTCATCACCCATAAGGTATAGCAGGTATATCGACATCTCAACTCACAAGACTGTCATTATCTGGTATGACTTATGCCCAACGATTTCGATCAACAACAATTACATTCACAGCAATGAAGGTGCCGCACATCACTCAGCAGCCTTTCCTTTCCGGCGATTGCTACCACCTGCTGAGGCTCCGGTGCCTCCGGTCTCCACCAGGTAGCAGACCATCGAGTCCACGTCCTCGCCGAATATGCTGTAGGCCTCCATGACCTGGATGTAGCTGAAGCCCATTGCTAGGAGCAACTGCATGCTGCGAGTCAGTACAGTGTCTGGGAGCACAAAGTAGTCCTCGCTGCCTCTATCTGCCCCAGCAACTGAACGAGAAGAACCACTAACTGCAGAATAGCAAAACATGCCAGTTTCAAGCAAACTGATTGGCAGTACACTGAAGAGTTCTCAAAATGCCAAAAAAAAAAATGGCCTTACTTGCGGCAGATGAAGATGGCTCTGCCCCTGATGTCGATGACTCCCTGATATTAAGTTTTTTCTCCTTGGTCAGATATTCTGAACGTGAGGCCTCCATCACCATCCGTTCTATTTCCCTCTCTGTCAACTCCAGATCGGAGTAGAATCGCCCTTCGGCCAAAAGTGCCTGACATTGCCAAAACAAGAATTATGTATATGTCATGGCATTCTTAGATGACAGGCATGTTTGATTTGTGAAAATATCAGGATGGCAAGAACACATGGAAATAGCTCGCAGTACTTACATTCTCAATTTGCTGGTCTTGCTGAGCTTTTATTGCAGCCTTCACCTGGTCCCTATCAACATTATTGGTCTACAAAAAAAAGGAAATGAAAAGATTATTTAACAAGGTCACCAACCTGACACAGTAAACCGTTATGAATGACAACATAACCATTTATATCCAGAAAATGACTAAATGTGTACTGACTACTACATGCAGACAAAGAAAAGGTTCAGTGAAGTAAAGAATTACCCCTCTAAGGGAGCTAAATCCAAGGCCTGCCCCAACTGTCTGACGGCGGGGATCAACCACTGAATTGTAATGATTACCATGATGGTAACTTAACCTAATTGGAGGAACATCTGTGTTATAGCTTCCTTGAAAAATGTTAATGGGCTCTGCGATAACAGCAAACATGTTAAAGAGCTGATACTGGCTAGCATTAAACAATGAGCAACAGGGATAAAAAAATCCTCAAATGCTTGAGCAAAGTTTACCTGCACCATAGGAATATATGTGAATGGGACGATTGTACATCTCTGCAAATGCCTGGATCTCAACATTGTTTCCATAAACCTTGAAGAATCGAACAACCAGTTAAGATAAGAACTTTGAAATGAAATGGCAACAATGCTAGATTTCTCCTTTTAGAATTTCCTATTCTGTTGGGTCATATTATAAAGGCAACTGCTCACTGTATCCAATTCAGCACTTATTTAATATCGCTGAAAGGTTTCCAAAGTTAGGACAAAATCAATGCTCTGCTGCATGTAGGCATGTATTAGTAAATATTAATGCAGATCCAAATAGGTCCACGATGCTTCACAGGGTACAAGAAAGCACCAGGAGAAGAAAAAAATTTATGTACAACAGTTGTTTGACCAAAAAACTATAGGTTTTACAACTCACAAGGTTATATAAAAGAACTGAACACAATCACATCATAATACCACCATATTAGGTTACCCACACTGACTTAGATGGTTGGGGAAAGAAAATGAACTAATAAAGAGGTGGGAAGCAAATAATTTGCATAGCATACATTTAGTAACTAACCTTATCTCTCCTTTTCCTCTTACAATATAATGTAAAACTTTCAGTTATGAACTGAGAGAAATGATCCCGTTCCCTTTCCTGAAAATGGAATAGAAAACGGCGATGAGTGTTTCGACTGCATGGATAACGGAGTAACCGATAATGAGAATTCATGGTAATGCATGCAGAGAGATATCTGGTTACATCAAGGATGAAAATGATCAGAAACGATGTTACAAATACGAAACAATAGGAAATGGTAAGGATTTCTCCATATTTGTGAAATAAAAAGGATAAAAAACAATAAAAGAAGAATCATGAAATCAGTTAAAACTAACAAGCTTTATGTTTTTGTAAAATTGGAAACGGTCAGAAATGATATAATAAATTTGAAAAATGATTTGGTTTATCCACGCCATTTTCATCTCCTATCACATATAATACACACACAGATACTCAAATTTGGAGAAGAAAACACTTGTTCCTTTTTTACAACCTAGTAGACCCATATTAACAATAATGTTTGGTCTCATAGATAGAAAGACATAATAATCCTTACTGCTTAATGATTCCATCACATACCAAATGGCTAACTATCAAAGGAGACAAGTGGGCAAATAACACAAAAAACTGAAGTGGAGACGAATCCTGAAAAGATAGATAGGCCATACGCCCATAAGTTGAGGCTTGAATTGGGACTTTCTTTGTTAACTCAAGACAGAAGATTCATAGGATTTAGCAAGGTTTTGCATCGTTTTTACAGAAAATATAGTAATAGATAATATTCTTAATATGCCAAAAGGTAATGAAAATAGCAGAAACCTTTTTCTGGGAACGGGCATAACCCCAATTTTGTAATGACTCATTCCATGCCCCACCTAGATTTTTGGGTCAAGTTGCGGGAAACCACCTCTGCAAACATCCATGCCCTACCAAGATTAGAGCTGGAGCCCGTTAACTAGCCAGGCAGAAATCATTACTTGCTACCAGCTGGAAGCATGGAACCAGGTGGCAACCATTTTCATAACAGTCTGATTGCAAACTTGGTCATCTCAACTTCTCAGCGCAATGTTTACCTCACATCAACTGTGTCTCATGAGTCACCAAGGTTATTAAGGCGGTAAGGCGAAGTGCGGTGAGCCACCCCCTTCCAAACGCCTAGGCGTTTAAAGCACGCGGCAAGGCGACGCCGTACAAACATATTAATATATAATACCAATAGAATTTAGAAACAAATTATACCTTAATATTGTCAATTATTAGCATGTAATACCAATATACCATATTAAATAGCGCTACTAAGTACTAGTGCACAACATAAAGTAGCAAAATAACAAATCTAAAATCCCTCATCTCTCAACAGTAATAAATTAGTCTTTCATCCCTCAACAGAGCACCAGAAATGCACTCACACAAGCATAAGCAGAACTGCAGAACAGAGCAGCCTGAGTAGTGTAGAGGAAAGGGGGCAGGAAGAGCAAAGGAGAGGGCAGAAAGCAAATGAAGAAGCAAAGCAGAGCAAAGTAATGAGCAGAGCAGAGCAGAGGAAGGATGGGGAAGGAAAAGCAAACAGGGGAGAAAAAAGACGGACCTACGAGCAGAAGGCAGTGGAGGCGTCACGAATCAAGGAGGAGGAGCTGGGGTCATGGATGGATGTGTGCAGGTGCCGCCGCTGGGTTCCAAGTGCTCTGCAGCCAGGTTCCAGGTGCTCCGCCGCCTTCTTCCCTTTCCCTATCTCCTCTCTTTCCCTCCCAGGATTCCAGATTAGGCACCTCCTCGTAGAGGTATAGGCGTGTGAATCCCTCTCATCCCCCCTCCCCACCCCCCTTCCACTGCGCGCACGCCCTTCCTTTTCCGCCCACATGCGATGCCTTTTCCTCTCCCACGACCATTCTTCCGCTTGTGACGCCTTTTCCTCCCACGCATGGCACCTTTTTCTCCCGTGTGCAGCGTCCATCCGACGCCTTGGCGGGTGAGGTGACGCCATGAGCACGGAAGCCACGGCAAGCCTGACGCCTCACTTAGAAAATCGAACAGACACCTAGGCGGCGACTAGGTGACGCCCTAAGAAACTTGTGAGTCACAACAGCGTAAAAACTAATTAAGCTAAGGATTTTAATGTTCATAAATAAGTGCAATATATTAAGACGGCTTGCAAAAATGGCATGACATGTCAGAACTTTGATAATTAATTTATTATAATTAAAAGCAATGGGTAAGCAAAAGATTGCCCTAATAACAAGATATAAACTAGAAGATTACTGCTGGATGCATAGATGAAACCTACCATATAATCAACACACATCTGCCTAGCCATGTCATAAGCTTCTGCGTCTCCATAAACTTGATCAGCAACAGCTCTGAATAGACAGTTCCCGTCCTCGGCCATCTTTCTGATTTCCAACCCTTTCACTCGCCTTAGGTCATGCTCAAACATACGCTCCCTTTCCTGAGGCACAAAACAAATTAGATGAGAAGTTGCGAAAAATATGAACCTACAATACTATACTGACTTGTGTAACAACATAAACCGCTACTATATAAACAACAAAAAAAATGATGCTTTCTTGACCAATATTTGTGCCTGCCTATATTCACAAAAAAAGGTAGCTAAAGTAAGAACAATGCTTCTGTTATCTGACACCAGGAGGAAATATATAAAATTCATATTCAAGTTATCATCATACACATAGAAAACACAGCCAAGCTACCTAGGAGCATATTGTCTAACTACAAGGATGCTAAACATCTAGTATTATATTCACATTATACAATAAATGGTGATCAATATAGTACTGCTGTAAATGTCATAGGAGGGATTAAAGCTCATATAAAAAGAAAAACAAGAAATGAAAATCATACCAAATCATCATAAGTCGAGGGGTAACAGGGGCCCTGTTCATCAGCACTATTGTAACCTTCGCCATCAATGAGTGACCTAGGCGAAGAAGGCCGAGAACCTGAAGCAGATGTTCGGGCTGCCACTGGTGGCCAAGCTACTGGCCTTCTTGAAGATCCAATCCGCACACTGTTCGAACTTCCAGGCCCCATTCTCCGCAACCCATTATTCCCCAACAATGGTTTTGGAGGTGGAGCTGGCGGCGGCGGCGGGTGCGATGCTGCACCCGCCGTCTGTGATGAACTGGTGCCTGACGGCACAGAATCTCCATGTTCAATCTGATCAGGGATCTGGAGCCCTATCAGTTCCTCTACTAAGAAAGTAGGGTTGATTACATTAGAGTCATCCTTAGGAGGCTTCTCCCTGGCAGCCCTCTCCTCTGCGGAGCTCGAGCTCTCTGAAATGGTGTCATCCGTCCTCAAAGGCTTATTGCTGCTACTGCTGTTCTCGCTGCCCTCATTTAAATGCTCAGTTGTATCATCTATGGCCAATAGCTCCGGCAGCTGTGGCTGAGGTTGCAGCGGCAACTCCTCCTCCCGGGCAGCTGCTGCCTGCTGCTGCGCTGGCTGCGAGCCCGAGCGGCCGGAGCTGGACGAGGAGCCGGCGGTCCCGCGCTGCACGAAGATCCTCGTCATCTCCCGCCAGGGTCGTCCTCAGCGTCGAGCATGGGGGTTTGAGCTGAAACCCCAATCTTCCTAGAAAATTAGCTACACCCGCACCTTAGTTTTCCAATCCCTCGCGTCAGCTGAGGTCGATCGAACTCGCGGGCGTTGTCGAAGATGAAAATCCCATCCGACCAAATTAGGGTTCCTTACCAACGAAGGAAATTCCAAGCCCGGGTTGATCTCCACTCCGACGCCAATCCAATAACAGTGGAGGAGGGGACGGAGGAGGTGGACGGCCGCGCCAGAGATGGCTGCTAGGTGAGAGCTCCTTCCGTGCTTCGAGGGAGGGAGAAGGCTGGTGGCGGGTTCGGCGGCGCTGGCGAAGGAGAGGACGATGGTGCGTGGTAGTGTGATGCTTTGAGGTCTAGGCGTCAAGCACTAGGGAGTAGGGCCGGCCTGGGCCGTGTTTGGCCTCAATCCGACCCAATATTTTTTAGCTTCAACTTTTGAAGACTAGAGCAACACAGGAGATTAGCGAAAATGGATTCTCAGAGCAACTTCCAAGAGTTCCTTTATATCCATCCACTTTATTAGAAAGAAGCATGCCCCACGCGTTGCCGGAGATTTTTTTCAAAATAAATCTGTTATATACATAACATTACTATATGATATTCTATATATTGTGTATATATGAGAATTTAACTTGCATGTTATTTTGTTGTATCAGATCTGGTAAAAAATCGGTAAGCTAACAGAAGAAAAACCAATAGAATATTTAATAATATTATAGAGGAATAGGTGATGAAACAAATAGCATATATAGATGACTTGTATGTTAATAGATTAAAGATTAAAAGTATCGCACGTGATAGAGATGATGTGGATATTTTTTGTAATTAATAAGGAATGACATGGATTTAGTGGAGAATGATGTCTACACTTTGCATGAAAAGATAGGACATCAAGTGGGGTCATTTAGTGGGGAATACTATTGAGTTTTCCAATTAGGTTCTCTTTCACTGGAATGGTCAAAACTTTGACAATGCCGTATATATATATATATATCTATCTAATACTAATTACATACTCTCTCCGTCTGTTTTTTAAGTGCCGCATTTGATTTGTCCTAAGTCGAACATTGCAATCTTTGACCAACCATTTTTAAAAATATAGTTTGGCAGTATTTGAATTATATATTATGATAGTATTTCTCGTAATAATTTACAAATATAAATCTTATGATATGAAACTATATAAATTTTTTGAAATCAATGGTTAAAGATACCCACATTTGACTTAGGACAAATCAAATGCGACACTTGACAAAAATGGACAGAGTATATGGGCCGAGTTAGGTACCCAGGACAGTGACACTGTGGACGACAAAAAGTGATGTCCTGCCGCCAGCACACGAAGCAAGCCGAGAGAAACCATGTAGAGCAGATCTCGAGCTCTCCCCAGACGTAGGACACCGAACCGAATGGTCATGACCTAGGGCGTGCCAGTCAATTTGACCTTGTAATTAACAAGGAGACAAGATTGATTGGTAATTTAAAATGGAACATGCCGGTGTTTGTCTAGAAAGTTCCAAATGTGCGGCTAAGTAGCCGATGAAATAAGGCTATTGACTATAGAGTTGATATTCATGATGCATGATAAGCAAAAATGAGCATATCAGCAATTATCATTTACTCAATTGCATAGATCTAACTTAGCCGATGATTACGAAAATATACTAAAGATGTAAAAAGATTGGCGTGAGAGCACTCATATTAATTCAGAAACATATTAGCTTTTAACCAAGGTAAAAACAAGTAAAATCGTAGGGATATCAAATATATATTCTCAATGGGCAGCCTATCAGCTAAAACAGCCGATTTCAGTGAAAAAAACTCGCAACATGCAAACACTCGACTATTAAACGTGGATAAATCCATACACCTATCGAATCTGACCTATTATCTCTAACAGTGGGGTTCGAGCCAGACCGATGCATCCATGATAAAGATAACAGATTAAATCTTCAAAGAATACAAATTTATACGCGCTTAACGGAATCATGAAAACATGTTACGATCGTGAAAGCACAAGCGATCGGCTAAATAACCGATGCAGACATAGTGTAACACCCCGGTGTTATGCAATGCATTTTTGCATGGCAATCATATTGCATAGCATTCATATCATTATAATCATGTATGATAGTGGCATAATTCGATTAAAATAAAAGCTTAAACATGCTACATTTCACGGATTAAAATAATATGATAATCACATTATATCAAAAGCCTTGCAACCATAATTCTTACATCACTTGGAACCTTAGTTCAAATTTTGGAGCTCAAATTTGGTCAAAAACTTGTTCAAAAACAATTATGAAAAATATTCAAAAGTATTCCCTAATTTAGCTTTTATTTTGTCATTTAAAATCTATTAGGAATTTTGAAATGGCCCCTTAATCAAAGTTGTAGAGAATTTAATTTTGAGCAACTTTTATTTTTGGGCCAAATCCATAAAATGCTTTCTTCTTGTTCAAAATTTGGTTTGAAGTTTGAAATGCATTTAAATTTGAAAATCAAAAATCAAAATTTGGATTTTCTCCTTCGCGGGCCGCCGCCAACGGTTCGGCCCAGAGCCAGAGTCGGCCCGTCTCTCGCGCGCGCGCGCGCCCGCGCTGCCCGCCGCGGCCCAGGCCCAGCCGGCCGTCTCCCTCCTCCGCCCGCGCACTCGCCGCGCGCGCTGGCGCCCCGGCAGAGCTCGCGCGCCGCGTGGCGGCCGCATGCCGGCCAACAGCGGCCGGGTGGCGCTCGGTCGCCCCCACCAACGCGAGCGCCCGCGCCTTAACCCCCCCCCCCGCGCAGCACATCGCCCTTCCTCCCTCCGCTCTGCCTCCTCACCGAGCACAGCTGCCATTTCCGCCTCCGCCACCGCACGCGCTCGCCGGACGCGCGCGTTCCGACGAGCTCCGGCCACCGCTGACCTCTCCATCTCGCCACGAGCTTCCTCTCTCTCTGGCGCACCCCGTGCTCACCTCCATTTCACGCGGATCGCAGGAGGTGGTTCCGACAGTAGTTCCCGAGGACGCAGAGGAGCAGCCCGAGGAGCCGGAGCCAGCAGAAGCAGAAGAGGAGTCCGGTGAAGAGCTTCCGGAGTGCCCCGACCATCGTCCCAGCACCTTCGAGCGAGGCAAGCCCCGGAGCATTTCTCCCTCGGTTTGCAAATAATTATTTACTAATTTCACTTAATCTGATGCATTAAGTTTAGGAGTTGTTTGCAAACGTTGTTGCATTATGCCTTGTTCCACCTTGTTTTACCCGATCCTTGTCACCCTGGTGTCCACGGTCAATACTTGCTTAGCTTGCTTAGACCGGTAGAAGTCGGGTGATTGCCTGTCACCTGCGAGCTATAGGGGATTACCTGGTTGTATGTGAAAGAAATGTCATGTGAGAATAGCTAAGTGTGGAAATGAATATGAGACCGGGCGGAAGCTTGCAGGGTTCTGGACTGTAGTGTCTTCCGTCTGTGTCGATTAAGGACCGTCCGATGTCGGGCCTCGGGTCATGTTGAACGCATGCCTCACATTTAGCTGGCCGAATAAAGTACCTTTCGACCGCGAAGCCGGGAGATTATTCGGGCCGAGTAGATTGCCCGCAACGCACTGTACCGGAGCAGTAGTGGCGGGAAACGGGGGCGCGATGATAAGGCCAAAGAGCAGTCGGGCGGCCCCCGGGTACATGTGGTTCCTGGCAAGCTCGCGACTTTACCTGAATGGTTGACTCGGTGACCAATACCTCACTTTAGCGGGTGAGTGAGGTTTGTGTGAGGAATAAATTACCAGCTGGTCAATAATCGATTCGAATCGCCATCGTTCACTGGATAGTGAACACTTGACTTGAGTTACTTCATCGTAGTAATATGGAAGCAACACTTGGATAGTTATGTGGGAAATGACATGGTAATTATTGTTAAATATCAATGGTGATCCTTACTTGCTTAATTACATGGTTACTTCAGCATAAAGTGCAAACATAGTTGACAGGAGAATAAAGAATTAAAAGATGACATGCTTTTGTAAATGATTTGGTAAACTAAAAATGCTCTTTTTGCAAATGAGTCAGCTACCCCACCAAAAAGCCTACCATGATCCTTGGAGTCTTTTTGTTTTGGTTCTGTCGGGTAAGTCTAGCTGAGTACCTTCTCGTACTCAGGGCTTTGTTCCCACTTGTTGCAGATGGACAGATGTACTATGGTTATTGTATCAACTGTCTCTACCCTGCGATGGGCGAAGCCTAGGACCATGGGCAATGGTCACTCACTACTCCTCGCCTGATGCTTTTGTGGGAGATGATCGCGAGCTGGCACTGTATTTTGGAAAAGATGTGTGTGTGTGTGTGCTTTGAACTAATGCTTCCGCTACTTTATTTGGAACTGGTTTGTAATAACTATGTTTAAACTCCGATGTATTTTGTGCCGCAAACTACTGTGTAACTTATGAAGGTAATCGCTGAACTTATTACGATCTTGGCTGAGATGTGAAATGGTTTGAAATCCGTCGAGATTTCACGGACTACCGGGTTATACGGGCTTAAGTTTGGTAAATTGTCCGTTCGTTGGATGATTTTCTTACTTAATCTCGTATAATTGGGCGGTTCTGTTACAGCTGGCATCGGAGCATGGTTTAGCATAATTACTGTTCATAAGTGTATTTAAACCAAAACCTTGCTTAAAAAGTGTGATTTTGAAACTAAAAAGTGTGCCAGTGGTCATATCCTGTATGCCCAGTTAAGGACTCTAGGTGGCTATTTAAGTACTAACTTGGGGTTCTTGCACCATATTTCTTTTTCGTTGCTCATACGGCGTGCTATTGTATGAGTGCCACTTAATTGAGTGGTAATGTATGGATCAGTTACCTCTACGCTTCGGTAAGTGTGAGTTGTGAGAGCATGATCGGATACACCGCCGATCTAGGGAAAGTGCTTATATGATACTTGGATAATTACATGTTGTACACATGTTTTTATAAAAGTGTCGCATGTGTGGGTGTTCCGTCCGTTCAGGCGATGCCGTCAATAGGACGATGTGTTTGGGTAGTTACTACCGTTGTACACGCATCTGGGGATTCGTGTAAAGCGTGTAGGTAGATTTACTGCTTTCATGCATTCATGGGGAATGGGCTGGAATGAGTTTTCTGCAGGTACATAACAGCGTATCGTGTAGACCGAATTAGTTACGTATATGAGAGATCGTTGTATGCCACCGAATTCACCGTTAGATGCTTTTTCATAAGTTTGTGAGAACGTAAGACTCGTGCATGCATCATATTGTTTGTACATTCCATTCATGGCATGCATTCCTCCCCTTATAAAAGGATTATCCCATTTCGATAAAAGTGACCTCAACTAAAATATGTTCTCACCGGGTAATTTAAAACTTGTGCTACAGATGGCCCGCACGAAGCAGACTGCCCGCAAGTCCACTGGAGGAAGAGCACCCCGTCGTCAGCTAGCCCCGCGGGAGCACCGCAACACGGACACTTTTCTAAGCGAGTTTGGCATGCCCACCTTGCTTTGGAGAGTGCTCCATGATGTGGGGTACCCGGAGGGACAAGAGCCAGTTTACTCTTGGAGCGAGAGTCAGCTAGCTGAAGATGGACTTGCTGTGGTAGAGATCACCGTCCCCGCTCTTGGTGATGCGCCAGAATGGGATGGTTGGCATCTGGAGTTCGAAGGACGCACTCCAGTCGAGGGTGCAGAGGGCGCAGCTTTTCGCGTCATCCGAGACATCATGAGCAGATTTCCCAATGAGTTAGCAGCAGCTTTGGCCGGTACCTTCCCGAGAGATGATCCTCGCGACGCCATTTGGGTACAGCCGCAAGGAAGTGCCCTGGTTAGAGGCCCCAGTGAAGGACGGGCTAGCGACAATCACACCATGAGTGCCATGTATGCAGCCATCAGAGCATACCAAGGTCTGGAGAATACCTACTGGACCTTGACTGGCCTACGTGGTGATGATCGGATTGAAGCAAGGAAGCAGAAGAAAAAGCAAGCGCGTGCCATAGCTAGCTTGCAGGAGCAGTTGGCTGATATGAGCTTGCAGCGGGACCGAGCTCTCGAGAGAGGCGAGAGTTCCTTGCAGCAGGTGCAGAGGCTGACCCAGGCCAACAGGAATGCAGATCGTCTGTTGGAGCAGCTAGTACAAGAAAGGAATGAAGCCTGGAACGAGAGAGACCTTCTGAGGCAGAGGGTCGAGGAGCTAGAAGAGTACAATGCCAACTTGCATGAAGAGTTCCATGCCCTCTACAACGGGATAGGCCCGTATGCTCCTCCGAACGCCGCTCAGATGGACATCGATGACGACGCCGCTGCTGAAGGTAGCGATGGCGACGCCTCCGACATCGACGATGGCCCCGAGGAGTAGGATAGTGTCCTGCGTTAGTAGCTAGGCTTGACGCGATGGCCTTCTTTTGGTTTTCATGTGTCATGATGTATCCTGTTCGACCTTGAGACTGACGATCTTTTGGAAGTTTTGTTGTGTATGCGATACCCGAACGCATCAAAGTCCAGTGTATGTATGCTGGCAACGTGGTTGTATGGAACGTGATGTTGCATTTGAAGTAACTGAATTGGTGCTGTTGTTTAATTGGAATGAAATTATTGCGCCTCTGTTTTCTTGTATGACTTGTTCTCTCCAATGAATTCAGTATGGCATAATTGTTCATTCGGACATCATTTTACAACTTCACTCAATGGTGCTTGTTGCTGAAATATGCAGATGGCCAACACTCGTCGTGCTACGTATGAAGCCGCTGAGACTGGTGGCAATGGTGCAGGAGCTGGTGGAAGTGGTGCCAACAATGTCAACCACCAAGAACCACGTCCAGAACCACATTTGCCCCCTCCTCCGCCGCTTACCGCAGAAATGTTCTTCACACAGTTTCTTGGAAGTCAACGCAGTACTGAACAATCACAGAGGAATATGGAAGACTTTCTGCGTACCATAGCGGAAAATGTTCAAAGGGGAAATAACCAAGGTGGTGGCCATGGAGTGAACCAGTACAGCAGTTTCAAGGATTTCATGGATACAAGGCCACCCATTTTCAAAGAAGCAGCAGAGCCACTTGATGCCGAGGAGTGGATTAACACTATGGAAGATAAGTTCCGTGTGTTAAGGATGACAGAAGTTCTGAAAGTAGAGTATGCTGCACATCAGTTACAAGGACCAGCAGGAATGTGGTGGAAGCATCACCGCAGTACTTTTCCTCCTAATGCCCAGATCTCTTGGAGGGATTTCACTGAAGCTTTTAAGGGAGTTTATATTCCCCTAGGGTTGGTTGAGATGAAGCTTGGAGAGTTCTTAGCCTTGAATCAGGGTACCAAGACGGTGACACAGTATCTGCATGCCTTTAATAACTTGTGCCGCTATGCTCCAGACATGGTTGACACAGATGCAAAGAAGATTGCTAGTTTCAAGAGAGGGTTGAGTCCGAAGATGATGAAGCATGTGGGTACCAATACCCGCAACAGATTCAACGACTTTATCAGTGACTGTTTGAAGCAAGAAAAGAACAATAATGCTTACACCGCATCCAAGAACCGCAAGAGAGTGTTCGAGTCAGGACCATCCCAGTCCAGAGTTGTCCCTGCCAACCGTTCATCTTATCGTCCGTCCGCACCTGGTGCGAGGTTCAGGCCGCCGCAGCATAAAACCCAGAACTACAAGGGGCCACAGAAACCTTACAAGATGGCAGTGCCGCCAACAAAGACCAACGCAGCTGCAGAACAAAGCAACTCCAAGGGAGCAATAGGGTCTGCCGGTACAGTGAAAGGGCCCTGCTACAACTGTGGTCAGCCCGGCCACTTTTCCAAGTTCTGCCCTTATCCGCCTAAAAAGAAGCAACAGACTTATAATGCCCGTGTGCACCACACCGCCATTGATGAAGTTCCTGAGGGAGAGCCTGTAACTGCCGGTAAGTTTCTTGTGAACCATCACCCTGCAGTTGTTCTTTTTGATTCTGGATCTTCGCATTCTTTTTTGAGTCAAGCATTTGCACGGAAGCATGAACAACTATGCACAGAATTGAGTTATGGTTATCGCATAAGTTCAGCAGGAGCTGATGTGTTAACCAATAAGATGGTTAGAGGGGCAACCCTTGAGTTAGGTAGTCGGAAGTTCAGAGTGAACCTGGTAGTTATGCCTGGACTAGTTTTGGATGTAATAATAGGAATGAACTGGATGAAAGACTGGGAAGCAGTCATAGATACAAGCAGTCGGATGCTTACCCTTAAAGATCCCCAGGCAGAGGGTACTTTTCAGGTACCATTGCCTAAAAGAACAGATCTTGTGAGTGTGACCTGTGCCATGGAAGTTACTCCTATCCATCAGATCTCAGTAGTATGTGAGTTTCCAGATGTGTTCCCCGACGAATTGCCTGGCCTTCCTCCAGATAGAGATGTTGAGTTTGGAATCGAGTTGATCCCTGGGACGGCTCCAATTTCAAGGAGACCTTATCGGATGCCTCCGGATGAATTAGCTGAGTTGAAGAAACAGTTGGAAGAGTTATTAAAGAAGGGGTTTATTCGCCCAAGTAAGTCTGAATGGGGATGTCCTGCCTTGTTTGTAAAGAAGAAGAAAGAGGGTACTCTCAGGATGTGTGTGGATTACCGACCTCTTAACGCTGTAACCATCAAGAATAAATATCCACTGCCTCATATTGATGTTCTGTTTGATCAGTTAGCTAAAGCCAGAGTGTTCTCCAAGATAGATTTAAGGTCAGGGTATTATCAGATAAAGATTAGACCTCAAGATGTTCCGAAAACCGCCTTTTCTACCAGATACGGGTTGTACGAGTATCTTGTTATGTCATTTGGACTGACAAATGCTCCTGCATATTTTATGTATCTGATGAATACGGTTTTCATGCCAGAGTTGGACAAGTTTGTAGTTGTCTTCATTGATGACATTCTAGTATACTCTGAAAACGAGAAAGAGCATGAAGAGCATCTGAGAATTGTCTTGACCAGGTTAAGAGATCATAAGTTATATGCTAAGTTCAGCAAATGTGAATTTTGGTTGAAGAAAGTTCCTTTCCTCGGTCATATTCTATCTGAGAATGGAGTTTCTGTAGATCCGAGTAAAGTGCAAGAGGTTATGGATTGGAAGACTCCGACCACAGTGTCGGAAGTCAGGAGTTTCCTAGGGTTAGCTGGTTACTATCGCCGCTTTATCCCAGACTTCTCGAAGATTGCCAAGCCTATGACAAGTCTGTTACAGAAAGATCACAAGTTTGCGTGGACAGAGGAGTGTGAGACAGCTTTCCATACCTTGCGGAAACTGTTGACCACTGCTCCAGTTCTTGCACAACCCGACATCGAGAAACCTTTTGATGTGTTCTGTGACGCATCAAAAACAGGACTAGGGTGTGTGCTGATGCAGGAAGGAAGAGTAATTGCTTATGCCTCCCGGCAGTTGAGAAAACATGAAATCAATTACCCGACACATGATCTTGAGCTTGCCGCTGTAGTGCATGCCTTAAAGATTTGGAGACACTATCTACTGGGTAACGTGTGCAACATTTTCACCGATCATAAGAGTCTCAAGTACATTTTTACCCAACCTGAATTGAACATGAGACAACGGAGATGGTTAGAGCTGATCAAGGACTACAACCTGAATGTACAATATCACCCTGGGAAAGCCAATGTGGTAGCTGATGCTTTAAGCAGAAAGTCACATTGTCTGAATGTGCAACCCTTGCTGGAAGATGGTTTCGATCTAATGCACCCTACCGTGCTACAAAGTATTCAGGTCAGTTGTTCCTTAGAGAGCAAGATTATAGAAGGTCAGAAAGCAGACAAAGGGATATTCCACGTCAAAAAGAAGATTCAAGAAGAACCCTCGAAACACTTCAGGGTGGATGAGCAAGGTGTGTTGTGGTTCGACAACCGTCTTGTTGTCCCGAAGGATAGAGAGCTTAAGAATAAAATTTTGGATGAAGCTCATCTCTCTAAGTTGTCTATTCATCCTGGCAGCAGTAAAATGTATCAAGAACTAAGACCTCGTTATTGGTGGACCAAAATGAAGAAGGAAATTGCAGCGTATGTAGCCAGATGTGACACATGTTGTAGAGTAAAAGCAATTCACATGAAGCCTGCCGGAATGCTACAACCTTTGTCAGTACCGAGTTGGAAGTGGGATGACATAAGTATGGATTTTATCACGGGTCTACCCACTACTCAAAAAGGTCACGATTCCATTTGGATAATTGTGGATCGTCTTACTAAGACAGCCCACTTTCTGCCTGTCAAAACGGAATATAGACCACCTCAATATGCTGAGAAGTATATTGCGGAGATTGTGAGGTTGCATGGCATACCAAAGACTATAGTGTCTGACAGAGGGTCACAGTTCACTGCTCATTTTTGGGAGCACTTGCACAAAGGTTTGGGGACTAGTCTGATTCGTAGCACTGCCTATCATCCTCAAACAGATGGTCAAACTGAGAGAGTTAATGCTGTTCTAGAAGATATGTTAAGGGCTTGTGTGTTGTCTTCCAGAGGTTCATGGGAATCATGGTTACCATTAGCAGAGTTCTCATACAATAACAGCTATCAAGAGAGTATCAAGATGGCACCTTTTGAGGCTCTGTATGGCCGAAAGTGTAGAACACCGTTAAACTGGATTGAGCCAGGCGAAAGAAGGTATTATGGTATTGACTTCGTAGAAGAAGCCGAAAAGAAAGTTCATATCATCCAGCAGAATATGAGAGCAGCCCAGTCACGTCAGAAAAGTTATGCGGATAAGAGAAGGAGACCGCTTGTGTTCGAAGTTGGCGACTATGTCTATCTAAAAGTTACGCCCATGAAAAAGAAAAGGTTTGGTGTGCGCAGAAAGCTGGCCGCCAGATTTGTGGGACCTTACAAAATCCTGGAACGGAAGGGTCCTGTGGCTTACAAATTGGAATTACCAGAGTCAATGGGTGCTATATTCCCAGTTTTTCATGTATCACATCTCAAGAAATGTTTGCGCGTTCCAGAGGAACGGATTGAACCTCGAGGCATAAAACTGAAGTCAGATCTGGTGTATCGTGAGCAGCCAGTTCGAGTTTTGGATACCAAGGAAAGAGCTACTCGAAACAGTGTGGTGAAAACGTATAAGATACAATGGAGTCATCACAATGAAGGGGATGCATCTTGGGAAACGGGTGAATACTTAAAGAACGCCTATGAAGATTTTTATAATAAATGGTTCGTAACCCAAATCTCGGGACGAGATTTTTATAAGGGGGGAGGGCTGTAACACCCCGGTGTTATGCAATGCATTTTTGCATGGCAATCATATTGCATAGCATTCATATCATTATAATCATGTATGATAGTGGCATAATTCGATTAAAATAAAAGCTTAAACATGCTACATTTCACGGATTAAAATAATATGATAATCACATTATATCAAAAGCCTTGCAACCATAATTCTTACATCACTTGGAACCTTAGTTCAAATTTTGGAGCTCAAATTTGGTCAAAAACTTGTTCAAAAACAATTATGAAAAATATTCAAAAGTATTCCCTAATTTAGCTTTTATTTTGTCATTTAAAATCTATTAGGAATTTTGAAATGGCCCCTTAATCAAAGTTGTAGAGAATTTAATTTTGAGCAACTTTTATTTTTGGGCCAAATCCATAAAATGCTTTCTTCTTGTTCAAAATTTGGTTTGAAGTTTGAAATGCATTTAAATTTGAAAATCAAAAATCAAAATTTGGATTTTCTCCTTCGCGGGCCGCCGCCAACGGTTCGGCCCAGAGCCAGAGTCGGCCCGTCTCTCGCGCGCGCGCGCGCCCGCGCTGCCCGCCGCGGCCCAGGCCCAGCCGGCCGTCTCCCTCCTCCGCCCGCGCACTCGCCGCGCGCGCTGGCGCCCCGGCAGAGCTCGCGCGCCGCGTGGCGGCCGCATGCCGGCCAACAGCGGCCGGGTGGCGCTCGGTCGCCCCCACCAACGCGAGCGCCCGCGCCTTAACCCCCCCCCCCGCGCAGCACATCGCCCTTCCTCCCTCCGCTCTGCCTCCTCACCGAGCACAGCTGCCATTTCCGCCTCCGCCACCGCACGCGCTCGCCGGACGCGCGCGTTCCGACGAGCTCCGGCCACCGCTGACCTCTCCATCTCGCCACGAGCTTCCTCTCTCTCTGGCGCACCCCGTGCTCACCTCCATTTCACGCGGATCGCAGGAGGTGGTTCCGACAGTAGTTCCCGAGGACGCAGAGGAGCAGCCCGAGGAGCCGGAGCCAGCAGAAGCAGAAGAGGAGTCCGGTGAAGAGCTTCCGGAGTGCCCCGACCATCGTCCCAGCACCTTCGAGCGAGGCAAGCCCCGGAGCATTTCTCCCTCGGTTTGCAAATAATTATTTACTAATTTCACTTAATCTGATGCATTAAGTTTAGGAGTTGTTTGCAAACGTTGTTGCATTATGCCTTGTTCCACCTTGTTTTACCCGATCCTTGTCACCCTGGTGTCCACGGTCAATACTTGCTTAGCTTGCTTAGACCGGTAGAAGTCGGGTGATTGCCTGTCACCTGCGAGCTATAGGGGATTACCTGGTTGTATGTGAAAGAAATGTCATGTGAGAATAGCTAAGTGTGGAAATGAATATGAGACCGGGCGGAAGCTTGCAGGGTTCTGGACTGTAGTGTCTTCCGTCTGTGTCGATTAAGGACCGTCCGATGTCGGGCCTCGGGTCATGTTGAACGCATGCCTCACATTTAGCTGGCCGAATAAAGTACCTTTCGACCGCGAAGCCGGGAGATTATTCGGGCCGAGTAGATTGCCCGCAACGCACTGTACCGGAGCAGTAGTGGCGGGAAACGGGGGCGCGATGATAAGGCCAAAGAGCAGTCGGGCGGCCCCCGGGTACATGTGGTTCCTGGCAAGCTCGCGACTTTACCTGAATGGTTGACTCGGTGACCAATACCTCACTTTAGCGGGTGAGTGAGGTTTGTGTGAGGAATAAATTACCAGCTGGTCAATAATCGATTCGAATCGCCATCGTTCACTGGATAGTGAACACTTGACTTGAGTTACTTCATCGTAGTAATATGGAAGCAACACTTGGATAGTTATGTGGGAAATGACATGGTAATTATTGTTAAATATCAATGGTGATCCTTACTTGCTTAATTACATGGTTACTTCAGCATAAAGTGCAAACATAGTTGACAGGAGAATAAAGAATTAAAAGATGACATGCTTTTGTAAATGATTTGGTAAACTAAAAATGCTCTTTTTGCAAATGAGTCAGCTACCCCACCAAAAAGCCTACCATGATCCTTGGAGTCTTTTTGTTTTGGTTCTGTCGGGTAAGTCTAGCTGAGTACCTTCTCGTACTCAGGGCTTTGTTCCCACTTGTTGCAGATGGACAGATGTACTATGGTTATTGTATCAACTGTCTCTACCCTGCGATGGGCGAAGCCTAGGACCATGGGCAATGGTCACTCACTACTCCTCGCCTGATGCTTTTGTGGGAGATGATCGCGAGCTGGCACTGTATTTTGGAAAAGATGTGTGTGTGTGTGTGCTTTGAACTAATGCTTCCGCTACTTTATTTGGAACTGGTTTGTAATAACTATGTTTAAACTCCGATGTATTTTGTGCCGCAAACTACTGTGTAACTTATGAAGGTAATCGCTGAACTTATTACGATCTTGGCTGAGATGTGAAATGGTTTGAAATCCGTCGAGATTTCACGGACTACCGGGTTATACGGGCTTAAGTTTGGTAAATTGTCCGTTCGTTGGATGATTTTCTTACTTAATCTCGTATAATTGGGCGGTTCTGTTACACATAGCAAGCAGCCAGAGACTATGTTTGACCATAAGCAAGACTTACTACTGATGATCTCCAATCTATAGTGCTAACAGTGGGGTTGACCGGATCGATGGCAACCATAATAGCAGTTCTAGACCAGATTTCATCAACTAGCAAGCATACCTAGGGTTAAACACGTCTTGACCACATGCTATCTTCGATCAAGATTGGATTAAAGCAGATGAGCTATCCGAAACCATCATCACGGCAAGGTATAAACGAGGTAAAGCAACTAGACGATGATTTAAAGAGATATAAAGTTGATTTGTTTCAATCTTAAACGGGTAAGGGGTGATTTTGTTACAAATAGTAAAGGTACTAATTATAACAAGATCGATAACTAGCAAATCTATTGAAAACGACAAGGAAACCCTACTAATCTTAATAGATTTAGCCGATAACTAATCCGTATTACAATTTGTATGAGATACGAGCCAGACCGATGCAACCGTATAAATTTTAATAAGAATCGAAGGTAACTTGTATCAGTAATTGTAAGAGATACGAGCCGGACCGATACAACCTTACAATTAACTGATGATAACTAACTTATACCAAGCTCATAAGAGGTCAGATCTAACCGATGTAGCCTTACAAACAAAATATAAGTTATGACAGATACTCACAGACAAACCGGAGGTTGGACTTAATCGATGACAGCCCTGCTTACCGAAGAACTTGTCTAAATCTACTCTACTCCTACTCGTAAAGGGTGGCGTAAGCCGAAAGGTAAAGGTACTGATTTTTAATTGATCGCGGAGATGTCTGTTATAATAGCTAGGGTTCAATATTTATACCCGAGGCTTGACTACGAGTCCTGGTCAAACAAAACCGATCACAAAACTTGGAAAAGAAAATGAAACATCCTAATTTAAGATAACTTGGACTCCAAACTTTCCCTTCCGTGGAGTCCATCATGTTTTCCTGATCCCGAACAATGCCATTTTTGATGCTGGAGTCTCCTTGAGATGTCGATGTTATTGAAATCCTGCTGACTCTGATCAGTGTCTGGACCAGCCGATTCTGCACTCATCACGACTCTTCTCGGTGCATTGTAAATTATGGAGTCTCATGTAACGAACTAAATTCTGGTGTCAACACATGCCCCCAATTTTAGGATAAAATGATTTTATTCCAAAATTTTCCTTCGTACCATCTTTGGAAGTTACTGGTACGCCTTTACTAGAGACTGAGAGAACTGCCTAGGCCTACTGGTTCTGTTCTATCACTTCATGTTTTCTGTCATTCATAAGCTTCATAGGCATGCAATTCTTTTGTCGCCATCCCACATTCCAAGGCTTCACGGGCGCACTGTTGGTTCACGGGTGTCTGGGCTCAACTCCCCTAATGAGCATAATTATCAGCCCGACTCCACCTGAAAATCTTAAGCTTCGACCATGCTCCCTCCTTGAGATGTCGATGTTATTGAAATCCAGCTGACTCTGATCAGTGTCTGGACCAGCCGATTCTGCACTCATCATGACTCTTCTCGGTGCATTCTAAATTATGGAGTCTCATGTAACGAACTAAATTCTGGTGTCAACACATGCCCCCAATTTCAGGATAAAATGATTTTATTCCAAAATTTTCCTTCGTACCATCTTTGGAAGTTACTGGTACGCCTTTACTAGAGACTGAGAGAACTGCTCTAGGCCTACTGGTTCTGTTCTATCACTTCATGTTTTCTGTCATTCATAAGCTTCATAGGCATGTAATTCTTTTGTCGCCATCCCACATTCCAAGGCTTCACGGGGGCACTGTTGGTTCACGGGCGTCTGGACTCAACTCCCCTAATGAGCATAATTATTGGCCCGACTCCACCTGAAAATCTTAAGCTTAGACCATGCTCCCTTCACCTCTATTCTTTCGAGCACTTCCAGTTCTGTTGGATTCTCTATGGACCATTGCTTCATCGTGAAAGTCCTTCGAGACCAGAAGAATTCTTGTGTTTAGGGCGATTGTGTCACCCATTTTAGTGCCTTGTCGAGCAAGGGAATCAGCCACCATGGTTAGAAGAATTCTTGTGATATCACTTGAGTCTTCTCACCATCGGTATGAGGCTATTCCAGTGTTTGCAAGGACTCGAATGTGTGGACACCTTCCCCTTATTCGCTCTGCCTATGCCAAGAAGCCTGTGAAATAAACCAGCGTGTTTTTGCTAGGCCTATTACCTTTTCCACGGATGCTACTTCCATCTTTTAGCTGATGTAATCTCTGTCCATGTTTCTTTGGCTTTGTGGGGTCTAGACTCCCTTCAATCCAATGAAGCTTTCTTGGGCCGATAGTTGGTTCTAGGTGTAATCTTATTTGTAGCAAACCTCCAGGATCCGAGGTGCCCATGATTATGGAAAGCAATAAATTTTGAATTTCATCCATCGCGCTCCCTACTTCGTGAACTGTCTCCTCGATCTTTGGAACGACAATCCATTTCCATAACTGATTCTGATCGCATAACCCCTAGGAGGTCTACCATCGCATCTCCTGGGCTATAAATACGAGCCATGGTTGTGGACGAGAAACCAATCTACCCTCTCTCAATCTCTTGTGCCTCCAGTGTGAACCATTTCTTTTGTCTTTTAGATCCAAAATCACCATCTCTTCTTGTAGAGATGGAGAACGGCAAGTGACCCGCCGATGAGATCCCCGATGAGCTCGTGCCGCCACACTAGCGTTCTCGCCTCCAGGGGTAAGGATGAATGTGATCTCATGGTTCCTGAATGGATTGGCTCAACTTTTCATATGTGTAGGGCCAACTCGAATGGTGGTGTTTTTGTCCGTACGATCATCGGCCCCAACAGTGCGTAGATGGTGGCTCCAATAAGCTCGTCCCCGGAGCCCTCTGACTCTTACCGTGGGGACGACACTCGTCATCTTCTTTAGGAGAGAGATAAGGCCCGGGCTTTGTACTCTAATGTGGTTTGCGATCTTGGACGGATGGACTTTCATCTGAATGTGATGCAAGTGTTGGCAGTTGTTATCGACAAATATTTACTGCCAACATTCTACTAAAAAGGAAGGAATAAACATTAATACACACATATACATGTAATAATGCCTTGTTTCTAGTTGTGCCCTCGAATTATCAGGAATGCAGAAACAGGGACGGAAATAGGCAGAGTAGAGGAGAAAAGTGCGCTTTCTGGAAAGCGCACTGGGGAGAGAAGAGGAGCAGGCCACCTCAGAGTCAAACCAGGCCAAGCCCACCACTTCACATCGCTATTGGGCCAAGGGAGGAGCTGCTGGACAAAGATGAGCCGGAGGGGGCCGGCCCTGGCGCGCGCGTGCCAGGGGCGTGGCCGCACCCTGGACTGCACCGCCTCGGCCCGTTCTTCACTCACCGACAGCATTCACTACCAGGAGGACGGTGCGGGGGTGGGTTCCGTGAACCTGGACCCTAAGGAGCCAGCCCAAGCTCCTATATAAAGGAGGGCACAACCCCCTCACACAACACACAACACACTCAACACACCACACTACATTCTCTCACTCCTCACTCCCTCTAGCTCAAGGAGCTCCCTCTCTCCCTCTACCTCACTCTCGCTTAGCTAGGTTAGATTAGGAAAGTAGAAAGAGAAGTAGAGAAGCTACAAGGAGAGCTTGACTCCTTGGTGGAATATTGGTGAGAATAAAGTTAGATTCTTTCTACCTTATGATCATCATGTTCTATCATACCGTCTTGTTCTTATATTCATATAGTTGTTGCTATGAACTAGAGTATAGTCATATTGATATGTTCATGACATGTGTACTAGTCTATAGTCCATGTGTTATGAGTATTTCATATATGGTTATGTATGGTTTGTTTAGTATATTTGTGATGTGTAGATTAGTCTATAGTTTACATATCATTCATATGCTAAGCTAACCTAGGTGCTACACTCACATATGTGTCATGAGTAGAGCCACTTGTGTGTGGGGAGGTGGTTCATCATGCTTTCGGGTACATCCTAGTCTCTTACCTGTTGATCCGAAGGGTCAGGGACCTAGGGGGACTAGGGTGGTCAATATATATGCGGGTGTAGTGCCCGGGTATATATTGGCAGGTGTTTGCATGCCTAGTCCATGGTCAAGGGGTAGGTGGGCAAGTGGTGATAGCCCTGTCCATCCCTTGTATTCCCTCACGTTCGGCTAGGGTGTAGGAGTTCGTAAATATGCTATTCGGGGTTGCTGGCAGACCAGTACTCGGTAGTCTCCCGATCCAATACACACATACTTAGCACTATCTTGTGAGCATATATGTTAACTTAGCTCATAGCATACTAACTATATTAGAACCCTCTACTACTCATTAGGACATTCTTTTATTCTTATTCTTGAGAGTTGGGAGCACTTGACTAGATTAGGTGTTGGTGTATTTGTGTGTGTGTCCAATATCTTAAGAAATGTATGCTTACCCTTGTTTTGATCATCTGGATATTATGCATACATATGTGCTTTGCTCATACACATGTCAGACCATTTGTCGTCACTGCCTTCTTTAGCAGAATATAAATAATGATACACTGAATACTTCCGGGTGAAATGCTACAACGATAGATCCATGTGCTTGCGGACATTGTCTGTAATTGTATGGACCTATCGGCTGGCGTTCTTTAGTATTCTTGCTAGGGGATGCCAGAACGGTATTTCTGGCGCCGTTGCTAGGGATGGCTCCTAAGCCTGTTCTTAGTAGCAATGCTAAGAAATGCCAACAGCAAGACGCCCTCACCATCTCAGAGAACAGGGCCAACACCGTCCAAGTGAGGTTGGCCGAGGCCGAGGCTAGAATCACATGTGAGATCTCTTACAGCGACCCTTATCTTCACAATCCTAATTTTAAAGGCTTCTGCTGCTCTTTCTCTGAATTTACCAACCTTGTCAGCGCAGTTGGAAAGTCTCCAATCAGCTGCAGATTGTGCTGCTCAATCAGTCAATGCCAGGGGTGCCGTATTGGTGGTTCGCCTGCACGATTTCCAAATCATGCTATGGAGATCGCTCTTCATGGTGTTCGACATGGTGCTGCTGTTGCTCTGGCCGTGGCACAAGTTCGCTCTGGATATGAGCTTCGACTTCTTCCCCATGGTTTTTCAACGACCAATCATCCTGAAGATCATGAGAGTTTGGTTGAGGACTTCTCAAACGCTGCAAACACCATAGCCTTCTCTTCTTTGGCCGGAGACATCGTGAACAAAGTGTTTCTCGACCATTAGGTCATGACAGGAAATCAATGAATAAACTTTCTATGTTTGAAATGATTCTTCCCTTCTGTTTCCTCGTGCATGGTAGATTCTATTTTATTTTTTGCTTTAAAGGCGATGCGTGCGGCTATCTTTCTTTCGGCTAAGTCACGGTTGCTCCATTTTTGTTCTGAAGGTGATATCCTCTCATATCGTCTATAAAGGCCTGATGAAAAATCCAATCAGCTAATTCAGGCATCAACCCAAATACTGGGATAATATTTCTTAAAGTGTTTCCCATTGAGTGCTATGTTGAACTCTTCACCTTCTAGTGTCTCGTAGAAGTAAGCATTGCTAGGTACGCATCGAGTAATGCGATAAGGCCCCTCCCAATTAGGAGACCATTTGCCATATGTGCTATCTTTGGTCCCAATTGGTAAGATCAGCTTCCAAACTAATTTGCCCTCGTGGAACTACTTGGATTTAACTTTCTTGTCACAATATTTGGCAATCCTTAGCTTGTGAGCCTTGATGTTTTCCAAAGCACGAAGCCGATGACAATTCAAATCTTCCAGATCATCCATCATCAAAACCTTGTAGTCATTGGCCGTTAGGCTTTCTTGAAATTCAATACATTGTGATCCAGTCCTGAGCTCCCATGGAGAGCACTTAGTTGACCCATGGCATGCCATCCGATAAGCCCATAGTGATTCATTCAATGTTAAGTGCCATTTCCTTGGCCGATCGATTATCTTCTTCTTGATCAATTTGATTAGTGTCTGATTGGACGCCTCCGCTTGTCCATTGGCCTGAGTGTAGTAAGGAGAAGAGTTCAATAACTTAAATCCCGTATTATTCACAAAATTCTCGAACTCCTCAGATATGAACATTGTCCCTTTATCAGTAGTGATAGTCTGAGGAACCCCAAACCAATAAATGATATGTTCTTGGACAAAGTCAATCATGTTTTGGGATGTCACCGTCTTCAGCGGGATTGCTTCAACCCACTTGGTGAAATAGTTTGTCGCCACCACTATGAACTTGTGACCTTTGCTAGACAGCGGATGAATCTAGCCGATTAGATCGATCCCCCAACCTCTGAACGACCATGGCTTGATTATAGGATGCATAACTGATGCTAGTAATCTTTGAATATTACCAAATCATTGGTAATCCTGGCACCCCCTGTAATATTCAAAATAATCTTCCAACATCGTCGGCTAAAAATAGCCCGATCTTATAATAATCCACTTCATTTTATGAGCCGCTTGATGAGCTCCACAAACTCCTTCATGAACTTCACCCATGAGGACCCTGACATCTTCTGGATTCAAGCACTTGAGCAACACTTCATCGACAGTCTTATAATGTAGCTGATCGTCAAGCATCACATATTTGATCAATTTGTACCTGAGCCTTCTGGAGAGTTTTTGCGATGGGTTTCTAAGATAATCTATTATCTTACTCCTCCAGTCATCAGTGATGACCTTGCTGTTAAAGGCCTCTTGAATTTGTCAATAACTAGAAGCATTCTGAGCTAGTTGTTGGCTTCACTACAAGAAATCTAGGCTTCTGTGATGATTTTCTAGATTATGATGCACCTTCTATGACAACAATCATATGTCACAGAAGGGGTACAATGACAAGAAAAATGCCGTAATTGTCACAATCAGTTTGTCATAGATGGCTTTTCCTTCTATGACAAACTGATTGTGACAATTACGTCATTTTTCTTGTCATTGTACCCCTTCTGCGACATATTACTCTTGTCATAGAAGGTGCTCATAATCCAGAAAATCATCACAGAAGCCCAAATTTCTTGTAGTGCTTCTTGATTTTGAGCCCTCAGAATATGCTTAGCGGTAACCATAGGGAACTCATCAATCAAACCCCAACACTTCTCATAGTAATTTCTCAGGACATCATCTTTGCACTCATATAGGCCGATCAATTGATTAATTATTAATTGAGAATCTCTAAATATTTCAATGGCATCGGCCTTTACTTCTTGAAAAAGTTAAAGTCTTTTAAGGATGGCTTCATACTCAGCTTGGTTACTAGTGTATATTGGCTTGATGGAATACGCATGCTCAAAACTTGACCCTCAGGGTGAGATAATAACGATACCGATACTGCCACCCTGTCTGCATGATGAACCATCAAGGAACAATGTCCAAGGCATCGGCTCCACATATCTGATACTGGGTCCATGATGACAAGTCACGAAATCAGCCATTATTTGTCCTTTGACTGCCTTGGTCGACTCATATCTCAAGTCAAATTTAGATAATGCCAGAATCCACTTTCCAACTCTCCCATTCGGAATCGGCATTGACAACATATGCTTGATCACGTTGGCTTTAGACACCACAGTGCACTCGGCTATTAACAAATAATGTCATAATTTAATGCATGAAAAATACAAACACAAGCATAACTTTTCCACAGGAGAATATCTCATTTCTGGATCCAAAAGCCTTCTACTTAGAAAAAGACTCGCTCTCTTCCTTCAAATTCTTGCATCAAGACCGATCCAATCGTATGGTCATCAGCCGATACATACAATTTAAAAGGCTTACCATGTTATGGAGGGATTAGCATTGGCGGAGACTTCGTATATTCCTTAATTTCAACAAATGCATTTTGTTGTATGTCGCCCCATCTAAATTCTTAGTTAGCTTTTAGCCTCAACAAAGGAGAGAATGGCAATATCCTTTTTGATAAATTTGAGATAAATCTTCTAATAAAATTAATCTTGCCGATCAAAGATTAAAGCTGGGTCTTGTTTGTTGGTGGCACCACTTCATCAATAGCCTTCATGTTTTTTGCCCAACTTCAATCCCTCTCTCATGGACCATGAAACCCAGGAACTCTCCAACTGATACCCCAAAAGCACACTTGCTCGGGTTCATCTTCAAGCCATGTCTCCTTGTGCACTCCAAAGTCTCACATAGGTCAGCCAGATGTTCTTTATAACTATTAGATTTCACAACTACGTCATCTATGTAGATTTCAACTATTCTGCCGATCAACTTATGAAAGATATAATTTATAGCTCTCTGATAAGTTGCGCCAGCATTTTTCAGGCCAAAAGTCATGACTACCCACTCATACAAACCAACAGCTCCAGGGCACCTAAAAGCAGTCTTAGGAACGTCTTCGGCCCTGAAAATTTTATTGTAGCCCGCGTTGTCGTCCATAAAACTATTGACCTTATGTCCTGATGCTGCATCTACTAAAAGGTCAGCGATCGGCATTGGGTAACCATCCATTGGCTTGGTTTTGTTCAAATCTCTAAAGTCAATGCAAACCCTCAGTTTGCCATTCTTCTTGAGCACGGGGACTATATTTAAAATCCACTCCACATATCGACATTGCCGAATAAACTTATCCTCGTATAACCTTGTATTTTCCTTCTTAATATCCTCAAGTAATTAGATTTGAATCTCCTTGCGGCTTGTTTAAACGGTCGATATCCATCTTTAATAGGTAGCCGATGTTCTACAATCGATCAGCTAAGACTGGCATCTTGTAATATTCCCAAGCAAAACAATCTCAATACTCTTTTGAAAAATTTACCAATTCTTGCTTGTACTCAATATCCAATTTAGAACTTACATACGTTAGCCTAGGTCTATCACCAGGTCTAATATCAACTTCTTCTAGTAAATCATCCAATGTAAACCCCTAACATAACTTCCCCTCTGTATCATCGATTGGGGGATCCATTTAAGAAAAGTCTTTAGAGCTGACTACTTGGATCGGCTATTGACATCCATCATCGTCTTTGGCGGCGTATTCTTTCACAATTTCACTATGGGGGCGTTAATGTTTCCCGTGTTCATGCTTCGAAGGGGCCTTTGATTCTGCGGGTAGGGCGAATAATAAATTAATATCAGCCGATGGTTTACCCTTATCGGCTATTTGCTTGATGCGCCATGTCCGAGGTCTGCTATACTTCTGAGCTTCTAATTCTCTATTCCTCAATCGTTGGACTCTTCTTTTCTGGCTCCTTGTTAGACCTCCAAAAAATCATTGGTCTTCTTGCCAAACATACTCTTTCTCTTCATCACGGCCGACCCAATTCTGATCATATGCACGCTTACCTAGCCGATCGTGAACTCCTTCATTTTTATGCACCGATCCATGTTGTTAGATTGATAATTCAAACTTTCATGGATAGACCGGCAGCTGGCTTGAGATTGCCTAAACTCTGAATATTTATTACTGTACTTTGGGCAGTTACATCTTGTGGGAAATCTCAAACCTTGGTTCCAGCAATGTCTGAAGAAGGACAGTTCCAATGTAACTCGGCTTGTTCTCTTCCATACCTTTCTTCTTCACATCAACGCTCATATTCTTCTTCAAACCGGTGCTGGTAGTCATCCTTCTGGCGTTGCCACTTGTTCAACAATATTCTGGAAGTTACACGAGGACGCACAACACTAGCTCTGAATGTCTCACCTTGTTCGTATCGGCTCTTTTGCTGATCGCGTTGCTACTTAGCTTCCTTATACTCATTAGCCGATATCTGAACCCTAGGGTCAATTGACCCATCTTCTTTGGCCTTAGCCGACATCAAGACCTTTGTCTTTCCTTTAGCCAATTGAAATTCTACCATATGCACCCTTGGGAAAGGATGCTTATCTATGTCCATTGTTGGTTTCTTGGCTGGCTCAAATTTGATCTTTCCTTGCTCAATGGCCTTATGAATATGTAAGTGAAAGATTCTGCACTCATTAGTGTTATAATTAGTAGCATTGTGAAATTTGTAGTACTTCTTCCCTTTAAGTTCCTCAGCCGTAGGGATCACATGATTAGGAGGTAATCTTAACTACTTCTTCTCTAGTAGCAAGTCAAAGATCTTATCGGTTTTCTTGACATCGAAGTCATAGGTATTTTCTGTCTCCTTCACCCATGGACAAGACACAGGAGCCTTGTCCCATGTCCACTCGGCGGTTGCAACTTCTTCATCGTCTTCATCAGAGTCTGCGTCATATGGATCAGACACAACAGTAGTACCCTTCAAATATTTCTCTCTACGTAGGGACCGATGCTGACTCTCAAAAGTAGACACACTCTAAACTAAATGGGCCAAACTCTCAAACTCTTGGCCATTAAATTTCTCTTTGATTAATGAAGACATCCCTTGAAGGGCCAATTCAGCCAATTGGCCATTAGACAGATTCAATGAGTAGCAATGACTCCTTACTTCTCTGAATCTTTGAATGAACTCAGAGCCTGACTCATTATTCTTCTGTCTCATGCATGTCAAGTCTGTAATCTTCTTCTCTCCTGTCCCACTGTAAAAGTATGCGTGGAACTTGTTCTCCAGATCGGCCCATCCAGTGATCGAATTGGGTTTAAGTGATGAAAACCAGCTGAAGGCCGGTCTAGATAGGGACAAGAGGAAGAATCTTACTTTGTGTGCCTCCTCAACAGATGCTTCTCTGAGCTGAACGAGATAGCGGCTGATATATTCCATGGTTGTCATCTCATCTATCCTGGTAAATTTAGAGAAATCTAGGACTTTGTAGCATGGATGGAGTTGCACGATATCATACCAGGCCGGGTATGGGCGCTGGTAAGAGCCGACCTGTCCTTTGGACTTTAGGCCAAACTGGCTCTGCATCATAGCAGTTATTCTGTTGACGACTCATCAGCAAAGGCGGAACCAGCAATTTTGGTTAAGGGGGGCCAGACAAATGTGATCACATTTTTTAGTGTGATAAAATATACATAATCATATGTTTCAAAAACTTTTCAAGAAAATTACACTATTTCTTATCAAAATCATCATATTTGAACAAAAAATGGGTGAAATTGATATTTTTTGTGCTATAAATACCAATATTTATATAGGTATTTAAATGAATCATTGTGCTTGGGGGGCCACGACCCCTGCTAGCCCCCTTGGTTCCGCCTCTGCTCATCAGCATCCATGCCAGCGACTCCTTGTCTTGGCTGGCCTTGAGTCTGAGCATGAGAGCCTTATACTTGAACTTGTTGACCCTAAGCTAGGGACAGTTGCCCTGGGACCTAAGATTGCTGGAGTTGTTGCACATTATAACTGTAAGGATTCTGATACCCAAGGTGGGGCATAAGCTCGTACATGCTGGCATCAGATACCAGGTGATATCCTTCTGGATAGTCGATCCGAGCATTATGAGTTGCATATCCTTGCAATGGACTATTGAAGTAGTTAGGATCAACGTTCTTGATGATCCTCTACACTGATGGAGCAATTTTATGGGTTGACTGAGGTGTTTGATAGAAAGTACTGAATCTCCCTTGAGTCAGCCATTGCACACCCTGTTGAGTAGCTGGAGAGGTTGGCTGCTGGACTAAATAAGCTTGGCTGTGTCCTGTGAGCTGCTATACTGTCTGAGTGGTAGGGGCACATGGTGACTGCTGTGCTGGCAGTTGCCCCCTGCCGCTTGCAGGGTTTGATCTTGAGCCTGTCCTCCTAGAAGCTGCTGCACTGGTCGCTGCTGACACTACCCACCATTCGGCTGCTGACTAGAACTAGGGAAACCGCTTCCAATAGTCAAATGATTATAGCCATTGAAATATGACGGTCCCACCTGATCAACTAGCGCTCTAAAGAAAACTTCCTTCAAGACATTGCTAGTTGTGGTGGCTAACACCTTATTGTGATTTGTAAAGGCTTTGTGAACAGTCTTGTGGATCAAATGAGCAGTAGTTCTTGCTTCAACATCTTCACTTTGCCCATGCAGGAGGACGCTTGGCCGAGGAGTCTTCTGGATGACTGAATCACACGTCCTGCTGTACGATAGTAGACACTTCCCATGGAACTCATCTGTCGCCTATTCAATGAGTGCTTTCTTGTCATCAGGCAGGTCTTCAAGGTTGACCTTGAGGATCGCTTCGTTGTCCATGTTGACGATTGTGGTCCCACTGGGCATGCCAAGAGTGTGTCGACAGCAAAAAGTGACGTCCCACCACCGGCACACAAAGCAAGCCGAGAGAAACCGTGTGGAGTAGATCCCGATCTCTCCCTGGACTTAGGAGGATACCGGAGCAGATGTGCCAGTCAATTTGACCCTGTAATTGATAAGGAGACAAGATTGATCGGTAATTTAAGATGGAATATGCCGGTATTTGTCCAAACAGTTCCAAATGTGCGGCTAAGTAGCCGATGAAATAATGCTATCGACTAGAGTCGATATTCAGCATGTTCAAGATGCATGATAAGCAAGAACGAGCATATCGGCAATTATCATTTACACAATCGCATAGATCTAACTTAGCCGATGATCATGAAAACATGCTAAAGATGTAAAAAGATAGGCATGAGAGCATTCATATTAATTAAGAGATATATTAGCTTTTAACCAAGATAAAAACAAGTAAAGCATAGGAATAGCCAATATATATTCGTAATGGGTAGGCTATCAGCTAAAACAGCCGATTCTAGTGAAAGAAGACTCGCAACATGCAAACACTTGACTATTAAACGTGGATAAATCCGTACACCTATCGAATCTAACCTATTATCTCTAATAGTGGGGTTCAAGCCAGACCGATGCATCCATGATAAAGATAACATATTAAATCTTCAAAGAATACGAATCTATACGCGCTTAATGGAATCATGAAAACATGTTACGACCATGAAAGCACAAGCGCTCGGCTAAATAACCGATGTAGACATAACATGCAACCAGAGACTATATTTGACCATAAGCAAGACTTACTAACTGATGATTTCTAATCTATAGTGCTAATAGTGGAGGTAGACTAGATTGATGGCATAGCAGTTCTAGACCAGATTTCATCAACTAGCAAGCTTACCTAGGGTTAAACACGCCTTGATTACATGCTATCTTCAATCAAGATTGGATTAAAGCGGCTGAGCTATCCGAAACCATCATCATAGCAAGGTATAAACGAGGTAAAGTAACTAGACGATGATTTAAAAAGATATAAAGACGATTCATTTCAATCTTAACCGGGCAAGGGGTGATTTTGTTACAAATAGTAAAGGTACTAATTATAACAAGATCAATAACGAGCAAATCTTTTAAAAACAGCAAGAAATCCCTACCAATCTTAACAGATTTAGCCGATAACTAATATGTATCAAAATTTGTTTGAGATACGAGCCGGACCGATGCAACCGTACAAATTTTAATAAGAATCGAAGATAACTTGTATCAGTAATTGTAAGAGATACGAGCCGGACCGATGTTACCTTACAATTAACTGATGATAACTAACTTATACCAAGCTTAAAAGAGGTCAGACCTAACCGATGCAGGCTTACAAACAAAATATAAGTCGTGTCGGATACTCACAGACAAACCGGAGGTCGGACTTAACCGATGGCAGCCCTAATAGCCGAAGAACTCGCTGAAATCTACTGTACTCCTACTCATAAGGGGTAGCGTAAGCTGAAAGGTAAAGGTACTAATTTTTGAATGATCATGGAGATGTCTGTTATGATAGTCGGGGTTCAATATTTATACCCGAGGCTTGACTATGAGTCTTGGTCAAACAAAACTGATCACAAAACTTGAAAACAAGAAACATCCTAATTTAAGATAACTTGGACTCCAAACTTCCCCTTCCGTTGAGTCTGTCATTTTTTCTGATCCCGAACAATGCCATTTGCTGCTAGTCTCCTTGAGATGTCGATGTTATTGAAATCTAGCTGACTCTGATCAGCGTCTTGACCAGCCGATTCTGCACTCATCACGGCTCTTCTCGGTGCATTCTGAATTATGAGGTCTCATGCAACAAACCAAATTATGGTGTCAACAGACACGTGTACCTTTTAAGTTTATAGACTACAGGTGGTGTCATGTATGGCCACTTCAATGGATTTGATGATATTGTGCCTCATGTGCTTCTAATAATCATTAGATTCCCGATCAAAAATGGTGTCTTATATTGTGTACATGACTAATGGTTTCTGATCAAAATAAATTAGTAGCATACTCCGCCTGTTGCCGCGGGATTTTGTTAAAAATAAATCTGTTATGTAAATAGCATTACTTATATGGTATTCTATATATATATATATATATATATATATATATATATATATATATATATATATATATATATATATATATATATATATGAGAATTTGACTCACATGTTATTTTGTTGTATCGGTTCTGGTAAAAAATCAGTAAGCTAATAGAAGAAAAACCAATAGAATATTTAGTTATATTATAGAGGAAGAGGTGATGGAACAAATAGCATATGTAGATGACTTGTATGTTAATAGATTAAAGATTAAAAGTATTGCAAATGATAGAGATGATGTGGATATTTTTTATAATTAATATGGGATGACATGGACTTAGTGAAGAATGATGTGGACACCTTGCATGAAGAGATAGAACATCAAGTGGAGTCATTTAGTGGGGAATAATGTTGACACCTTGCATGAAGAGAAAAATCATTTAGTGGGGTTTAGCTTTATAAGAGTATATATGTAGAGATTTTGGTAAAATCTCTTCGAATAGCCTCTCCAACCGGATCTTCAAATGTTGTCATTTTCTACTTCTGGTTTCTGGCTAGCAAAGAAAAAAGAGAGAATAAGGGATTATTAGAGCATCTCCAAGATATTAGCCAAAAATAATAGCCAAAATTACTGATTTAGCTACTCTCTAAAATAGTTTTTTAACAAAAAATGCTTTAGTAATTCAGTAGACTCCGTAAAGCCAAGAGGCTAGATGGCTAGTGAGGCAGGCTATCCAAAAGTAGAGAGCGAATGAGATGGGACGAAGAGCTACTAAATTTGGAGTCATTTACAGAGTCTGTTTGAGACATTTTCCCTTTAATGATAGCCAAATTTACCTTTAGAAAATGATTTGGCTAATCTCTTGGAGATGCTGTTATACTCTAAAGTGTCATACAAGATATAGAGAAGTTATTGGAGTGTGAAAAGATATAGAGTGTGAATTTTATTAAAAAATAACTGTTTAAATGAGTACTTAGAGAGTGAGTTTTAAAAATATTATTGGAGATGCTCTAATATTTTCTATTTAACTATTCTTAGCAATAAAATATCATAAAATAGATGGGTTCTTCAACATCCTTTGTAAATTTCCTATTTTATATATTCAAAACTTACTGATCCAAACACGGTCTCCCTACAGAGGCACGTCAGGTACCTCCCTGGCGTCTGGGCTAGGGTTCGTCGAGCCGACACGGACTAGTCCCACAATGCATCACGGGTGGGTTGTTATCAGTGTTATGGATCCCAAGTACTTCACCGTCTAAAGAAGAGTCGATTTAAATTAGATGGGCTAAAGCTGTCAAAGATAGAGCCCAACTCGGACAAAGCATGTCATTGGTGTGGAAAGCAAGCGGCCCACCATGGAAGCCTTGGAAGCTAAGTAAGACATGTTAATCGGATAGATTTCCTTGTAATTGGTTGGAAACCCTTATGAAAACTGATCAGGACTCTATCTATAACCCTACATATCAGATTATAAGGCAAGGTATGGAGCCCTCGATGCATACCTTATAAATTCAAATACAATACGTGGCTAGACTTCTAGACAAGCTTTTATCGACGCCCCTGTAAACCTGACCATATGAGGTAGATTCTCCAATAGACATAGGGTGCAATGTATCTAAACTAGTATAAACTTGCGGCGCCTTCGTTGACTCATCATCTCACGGCGTCCCTTGTCATCAGCCCACCATGGAACTTGTCAGCAGCATGTTGTGATCCTCGTCATCCCTTGTCGATGAACCAGAGTTTGTTGTCAACTCATAGTCCCTCATCGGCAGCTCGAAGTTCATCATTGACTTGGCGTCCCTCATCGATGGCCCAGAGTTCCTCGTCGACTCGTCGTCTCTCATCAACTCATCATCCCTCATCGACTCATTGTCTGTTGTGGGTTTGTAACCACGGTAAGCACTGGGTTGTTTGACATGGATCTATATGTGTGCCTCCGGTGGCTTAAGCACTCAAAAGCACAAGTGATTTATCCTAGTTTAGGCTTCTGAGCCCTACCTGTAGCAGGATGTGTTCTTCATGTGAGGAATGCTCAATCAAGAGTTCTTACAATCGAGGAATCGAGAGAGAGGTGTAGGGAGGGAGCATATGCTTATCTAGGGTATTCTTGGGTCTGGTCGACCACCTCGTTATTTGATCTTCTGATCCCTCTACAGGAGCTCATGCCTTCCCTTATATACTAGGAAGGCGATGAGAGTACAAATAAAATGGTTTCTCTATGGTTTCTCACCCGATGCTTCGGTCATCTTTGTGTTGGCGCCACTGGGTCCCTCCTTTGTCTTGTAGCTGATGGCTGGCAAAACCACAACCACTCCCTAACGCTGCTGCAATAGCCAGGTGCTGATCGTCAAGTGCTATCTGCTGTAGCCATGCCTCCCTTGGATGAGCCTTCTCCTGACTTCTTTGGCATGCTAGGTGCCTTTCCCCGCTCGAAGGGGCTACCAAGTGGGCTTAGAGCCTCCCACTCTGTGGGCTTAGGGGAGTTCCTTGTCCTGACGCATCACACTCTGAGTGTGACCCTGCCAAGAGAGTGGCTAACACCATCTCACGATTGTGGAGCTAGATGGTGGTGAGGTGCTTCTGCGCCTGTTAAGCTCTAGACGCCCGACTGATTCTCGAGGCTAGTTCCTGTCTTGGCTCAGGGTGGACGTTCACCCTGAGGCAAGGTTGGGGTGATCGCGGGGGCCTTGGCTCGGTCGAGGCTCTCCTAGGCCAGGAATTCCCCATGCCTTGGTGTTAGCATTTCTTAGCGCAATCACCAAGTATGGAGATAAAATCCATCCCCAACAACGACGCCAGAAATGTATGTTGGTATTTCTTAGCACCATCACTAAGATTTAGTAAACCTTAGTGATGCTACCAAGGAACACCAACACGATAGTTCTCAATGATTACAGAAAATATCCGCAAGCGCACTGATCTATCTTTGTAGCATTTCACCCGAAAGTATTTAGGGTATCATTATTTATATTTTCCAAAGGAAGGCATGGTGTAAAGATTCTAGTATAGATATGAGCAAGATTACATGCTTGAAAAGTGAACCAAGGTTTATGATAGGGGTAAACATGGTATATTCAGGATAGTGGACACACACTTGGGCCAATCTCGAGGATAAAAGAGAAACAAAGAATTAAAGAATATTCCTACATGGAGCAGGCTTGTTCTAATATAGCCATGCAAAGAATAGTTGATACTCATACAAATTACATGGTTAGAGATGGACCTAAGTGTAAGATGGACGAGGAGATCTCCGGGCACTGGTCTGCCAGTGCATAGGAGACTTTACGAACTCCTATACGAATACCCGAACGTGGGGGATTACAAGGGATGGATAGGGTTGTCACCACCTATCGCCTACCCCTCAACTGTGGAGCACCATCACCTTCGAAGGTTTTCGTGCATCTGGGTACCACACCCATGTACAAAGAAACTACCCATATCCCCTCGGGACTCCAACCCTACGAATCGACAAGCATAGGACATGGGCAAACCCAAAGGAATGACGAACCACCACCTCGACTTATCTCTAATTCTAATCATATAAGTTATATGAAAGATTAAGCATAAAGTTCTACATGTTAAGTTCATAACATAGAAACTATATGCTAGTTCATATGTCAAGATCATAACATGAAAACTATACTCTAGTTCATAAGCACAACTATATTGATAAAATGAGAGCAACACTATGGAAGAACTCTTCATATTATTCATACCAAGATTCCTTTCTTCCAAGGAGCCAAGCTCTCCAAGGTAGCTCTTGCTAGCTCCAAAGACTACTAAAATGTAAAAAGAGTACAAGAGTGGTGTGAGGTGTAGAGGCTCCAAATGAGGTGTATGTTGGGGGAGAGCTATACTCCTCTTTTTTTATACATGACTGATGTCAGTTTGGTGGAGAAAAATATGGAAACTATCTTGAACCCACCCTAGGTGCATACTGCTACGCAAGGTGGGGCTAGGAGGTGGTGGGGGCGGTGTGCCCTCACCCGTCGTGCGGCCGCACCAGGGCCAGCCCACCTCGGCACCACCTCCACGCTGTGGGCTGCTGGCTGGGCCTGGATCACCACCACGTCGGTGCTTGGCCCAGATTTGATAGTTGATTGGGCTTTCTCTTGTGTCTTTATGCATTTCTACTTTACACTTTTCCTGATTGTTCCTTTTGTCTTGTTTTCCTCTTGTATTCAAATATATGTCTTGCAAAACATTATCTTTCCAATAGAAGTGGAACTATATCAATAGTAAAGGCATGTGTTATAATTTTGTTTACTTCTCCTATTTTGGATCTTAGTTGGTGATCAAATTTGATCGCTAAGGACCGCCAACACTTGGCCGAGCCCCTGAGCAAGGGATAGCTCAGATTGAGGCAAGGCATCTTGGCCTCACCCTTTGACCACCAAGAGGCCTTCTCGGGAGCTAGCCCCTTGAGACACATCAAACCATTCGTATATGGCCCGAATTGTGCGTGCGAACGCACATTACGAGTGCAGCTCTCGAGCCCCTAGTTGGTCTAGAGAATCAATCAAGGGGTTAGTCGAACTGTCATGATCTTAATCAGGGTTTTAACATATGCCTATGATAGACTCTCATTAGGAAGCCCTGAGCCCTTTATGGCCTCCTGGGTCATCCCTGGGATGGCGGTGAAGGGCTTTCCTTGAACGCAGCTAGCGGATCATCGATGGGGGTGCGGTTCTCCTTGACTTCGGTCAGATGTCCACCTGAGGATGTGAAGGGACACCTTCACGACTTCTAGGTCAGGTAGCACCCTCGGTGCACTTGAAAGCGGTGGAGCCTGAGCGAGGGCCCAAAAAAATCCTTTGGGGGATTGCTAGCTCTAGGCCTCTGTGAGGTGCCTCGCTTACCTAGCCTGCCATGGGTGGGCATGTTGGTTCGGTGCCATGTCTTGCGCTGTGTCTCACTCCTATCAACGGGCTCAAAGATAGGCTATCTGGGCTTAGGCTGCATGTTGTGACGACCAAGGCACTCTACATGCCGAGGCTAGAAAGCGCTGGTGGGTTCGTTGTGTAGTGCCCATCACTCTTGATCCTCTAGCCTGGGAGTGGCCACGTGTAGTCCATCAGCTGGCCTTTGAACTCCCAGTGTCATGGCTAGAGGAGCCCCAGGGGCCCTTCGTGGGGCCAGCTTGTCAGTGAGTAGGGTAGTTTCTACACGCGCGCCCTATTGGTATTTTTAAACACACACAGATAAATCCGCAAGTGCACAGATACCGCTGTAGCTTTCACCTAGGAGTATTATAGAGTATCGTATTTATCCACAAGGAAACAATGGTTAAAGAAGTTGATAGTTCACCATCATGTATCTACTAACTAGTGTACCAACTAGACTAAAGTGGGGGTAAGTGATGGTAATGATAAGAGTTATGAATAATGACATACACATAGGAGAATTCTATGATAAAATAAATGAGCAGTTTTGCTAATTTGAGAGGACAATGGGTGTGTTCAAGGTTCCTAAATACTTCTCTATTACTTTTTTCTATAGGATATAACTAATTCATGGCTAGATATAGCAATCACACACAATAACACTTTGAAGCAATAGTACCTTTCCAACTCTTGAGGGGGGTGAGAAAGCATAGTTGGCGGAAGGCTGCCTAAAGCTCTACGAACACCAATCCTAACGTGGTGGATTGCAACGGCCTGACAATGCTGTCACCTCTAGGGCTCCCACAACTAACCGTAGGATTGGGCGCAATCTCAGGTAACCTATAGTTTAGACAGCCTATCTATACTACCGATTACTACTCTAGCCACGTACGATAACTAGAACACTCGATGCGAGCGAAGATCCCATGCTAAGATATGATGACTATTCTAACCATACACATAAAAGGAATAAAAGTAAATAGAGAAGATAACTATAATAAAGCATAAGTCTTACAAACGTATGATACAAAGATATACCAGAACTCTAAAGATTTCTCTAGAACCTGAGCATGGCTCAACTCTCCCTAACCCTCAACTTAACTATTCTACTTCTACATCTTGAGAGCTTTGTGGAGATTTCTCTCTTGTGGTGTATCTTGATCTGAATGAGAGATGGCCTCCTGGAGGGGGTAGTGGGCGCCTTATATAGGGAAGATGGAGTAGGGGACAAGGCATTGCCATTTGATCAATCCGCGTCAACTCCCTCAATTTTTGGTGGGTAAACCGACATAAATCTGCCTTAAAATCAATGGTGTGGATCTTAGAAACGTACACGAGGTGATGGAGAGTGAATGGGCTCCGGAGTGGACCGAACTGGCCTAGGGGTTGGGTTGGCCTGCCCACTTTTGTGGCAGTTGGGCCTCCCTCTCTAGTGGTGGGTCCTTGACTCCGTATTAAGTTGCCTTTTACAGTTTTCGCAAGTTGAATCACTTGTTGTCATCAGTTTGCTTATTTAGAGTGTATGACAATGGTCCTTGGGCTATTTTCTGGATAAATCCTCCTGCATTCACATATTCACCAAAGCTCATAGAATTCATTTGTTTAAACCCATATACCTATGTTTGGTGATAGGATTAAGTATATATGTAGAATATATTAATGAATTATGATTGACATTAACGACCATCAAGACGCCCTTCCCGCTGCCACTAGCTAGTGTAGTACTTTGATATTTCTCAGTCATTGTGCCGACTGGGGATTCAACGCACTCGGCGTGTTGTGCTCTGCACGAGGCGAACCGCCCTACCACACGGTGTCAATCTAAGGGGCACGTGGCCACATCAGTTCCGATGCTTGGATCTAGGCAGTCGAGCCGGCATAGAGGATTCAAGAGGGCGTGACCCCTCGATTCTCGTGTAGGTGTGTGCGCATGGGAGACAGTGCGGTTATGTCACGTGGTGTCACTAGTTACGGGTTGAGACGCGGTGACTTAGGAGTGTCCTGATGGGGACGGGGTTCCTGATCTTCCATCAAGTGATGATAATTATCATTTTGGTGGAGCACGACACATCGATCTGGCTTTGGTTCAAAAGACCTAAATCCTGCAATCTTAGCACCATGACTCCTCTAGTTATCAACCGTGTCACTAATCCTCTTGACCTCACTAAGAAGGCTAATCTCTGTCACTGAAACAAAGAACATAAGCAAGAACTCGAAAGTATGCAACTCAATGAAAGTGACAACTGTAGATGTATGATTAAGATCATGAAAGTTGGGTTTCACAACCGAAGAAGGCGACTGTCCGAAGATAGATTGATCTAAAGCAAAACCTCAAACCCGAACATGTGGTGTAAGACTCAATATAAGATCTAAGGGTCATCAACCCCTGGACATGCCCCCCTTGAAAGGTCCTAAATGGCTAGAGGGGGGTGAATACCCTATAAAAATTCTCTACAAATTCACCAGAGCAAAGGGTTAGTAACCTAAATGGTGAATTGCAATTTCGCTCTAGCTCTACATGGGTTGCAAGCCACCTATACCAATAATTCTAGTTGCTATGATCTGTAGGTACAATCAAAGGCTATGTCACTACTCTTATTCTAGTTGAGCTAGCTAACAAATAGCAAAAGGCTAAACAAGCTACTCAACTAAACTAGCAAGAGACCTACTCTACTCAACTACAAAAAGTATGAAACAATGTAATACAAGGGAGAAGAGTAGGATGCTTGTACCGCTCGTAGCAAGAGAATATCAATCACAATATGAACACCAAGATTTGTCCTGTGGTTCACTTGCTTGCCGGCAAGCTACATCCCCGTTGTGTTGACCGTTCACTTGGTGGTTCGCGAGCTAATTGGCACCACACCAAGCCCACACTTGGGCGCCACAAGAACCTACCCAAAATGAGGGTAACTCAATGACACGCGTAATCCAATAGAGTACCTTTTGGCTCTCCACTAGGGAAAGGTCAAGAACCCCTCAAAATCACCACGATCAGAGCAGAGACAAGCACCTTCATCCACTCGACGATCCTCGCTGCACCAAGCGTCTAGGTGGCGGCAACCACCAAGAGTAACAAGTGAATCCCATAGCAAAAAATAATCCCCAAGTGTGTGGAGGGAATAACCCTAGGTACCCACGGCAAGGGACATGGGCCACACCATCACGAGTGGTCCCGCCCACAAGATCAAGGCGTGCGGCGCACGGCACTGGTCGACGTGCACCGCAAGACATCTAGAAGATATCTTGAAGATATGATTTATTAGGACTCTTATAAATATTGTAATCCAAATAGAATACCTACCATATATCCGTTTAGGATACTTTCCTTGTAACCCTACCGAGGGGCAGGGGTCCCCTAGTCAGCACGGAGATACAAATCCCAGGCTTAGCCAGCAATATAAACCAGCAGAGCATATGACATAGGGTTTTACGTCATCTTAATGGCCTGAACATGTATAAATCTTGTGTCTTGTGTCTCTGTTACCATCTAGTTCCTTATTATGGGCACCTCTACCAATCAATCTACCATCGTGGGTATACCCCTGGTGGACTGCCGATGATATTTAGTTGACAAAGTGCCTCTAGATGCAATCACTTAAACCAATGCTCTTGGATGCTCTCCAATCTCACCAAATGATGAATCAATCAAGCAAGATGAGTTAGAGAGGATTGGTTAGGCTCACAAGGTTGTATTCTCAATAGAAAATGGCCAAGAGTGTGAGCCCAAGCCGGCCAAATGATATTTATAGATGCCCCCAAACAATAGAGCCGTTATACCCCTTCACTGGGCTAACTGCATATTGACCAGACGCGTCTGGTCACAGCAATGCAGCCACGTGTCACTCTTCAAACTGAATAGCCGCTAGCGCCCAATGGCTAACTGTTGGCATTTCTTAGTGTCGCTACTAAGAATAGGTTTAGGACTCATCCCTAGCAATGGCGCTAGAAATACCATGCTGGCATCCCCTAGCAAGGATACTAAGGAACGCCAGTCGATAGGTCTATACAATTATAGATAATGTCCACAAGCGCACGGATCTATCGTTGTAGCGTTTCACCCGGAAGTATTCAGGTTATCATTATTTATATTTTGCTGAAGAAGGCGGTTGTTGACGGTAATTAACCATCAACTTTATAAGTCAATAAGAATCAAAAGAAGGGTTAAAAATGAGCTTCACCTTAGACTTAGGGGTTTTAAACTAATAATTTCCATGAGTTTTGGTGAATGTCTATTTCTGCAGGGGGTTATCAGAAAAAGACCAAAGGAGACCCACATGTCAGATTTACATAGAGAGAAATCAACCCTACTACGAAAAAGAATAATCTAGAAGACTCGAGAAGGCACCTCCTCGAAGGGGAGGGCCAAATGGGCTGACAAGTGGGGCGGCCGCCCCTGGCCCTGGGCGCCCACCCCACCTAGGTGACTAATCAGGCACGAGCTCGTAGATCCTGCCTCCACCGCCTTTGAGGATGAATAAAAACCATAGATCAAGGTCGATTTTATCCGAGGGCTGTCGTGCTTCCTAGAGGGCTATATAAGCAAGGCCCCTAACCCCAGGATAAACCCTAATACATTAGCAATTCATTAGCAGAGGGAGCCATCAGTAGAGCTAGGGTTTAGAGAGTTTCTCTCCACCAGAGAATTAGAATAGCTACTCCAATTCTTCAAGTTCTACATAGGTTTTGACTGGATAGAGGAAGAGTCGGGTGGTTTGTGCTCGGGATTCGGATCTTCATCATCAAAGTATTGGTACTATTTTGTATCTTTGCTCTACGACTTTATTCTAATATCATTATGTTTCTATTTATTATGTTCCTAGTTTGCTCTAGTAGTACATTTGATATGGTTATGATTGATAATGAGTTTATGTATATGTTTGCAAAGCGCTTAGCTCTCTTCGCGAGGGGGTTAAGTGGTAGATCACATGTAAGCGTGGTGCTTAGATGCTATTTACTTGCAAATGCACCCTATTGACCGGGTCGTGTGGTAGTTCGTGGAAGTGACAGTTCTATTGAGTCTTATATAGTCCACCCCCCGTTGATAGGACAGGCTGAAACAATGTTACGTAGGAAGTCATGCTATGTTCTGGCTTTCTTCAGTAATATTCCTTATACATAAATGAAGAGTCTTTTATGCTAGATATGATAGTGTGTTTGCTAGAGTAGATGAATGACTTAGTAGATTAGAACCTACCTAGAATTCAATCTCTTGAACTAATCAGACGTCAACCTACCTTTATGATGAGTAGTCTATCTCTAATCTCTACGTGATTTATTCCCTATGCTTTACAATTCAATTATACTTATTTATCATGGTTTATCCCCCTGCCAAAGTAAGTGACTGTGTGATTGATTTCTCATAAGTAGTCATATTTTGCAAATCCATCCCTTTAGGTTTAAGTCCTTAGTTCTTTCCCTTGAGCTAAATATAAATTAACGATACCTGGAATATTTCTCGGTGAAGTGCTATGATGGTATTTTATCTGTACGCTTGCGGATCCCATTTTTATTCTAAGAGGAGCAGTTCTATACCAACACTTCTGGTGCCATGCTAGGGATGACAATTTAGCTTAAGTGGTGTTAGAAGTGTCAACAGCGGTGATAACAAATGGTCTGACATGTGTATGAGCAAAGCACTTATGTATGCATAATATCCAGATGATCATAACAGGGGTAAGCATACAGTTCTTAAGATAGTGGACACACACACAAATACACCTACACCTAATCTAGTCAAGTGCTCCCAACTCTCAAGAATAAGAATAAAAGAATGTCCTAATGAGTAGTAGAGGGTTCTAATATAGTTAGTATGCTATGAGCTAAGTTAACATATATGCTCACAAGGTAGTGCTAAGTATGTGTGTATTGGATCGGGAGACTACCGAGTACTGGTCTGCTAGCAACCCCGAATAGCATATTTACGAACACCTACACCCTAGCCGAATGTGGGGGAATACAAGGGATGGATAGGGATGTCACCACCTGCCCACCTACCCCTCGACCGTGGACTAGGCATGCAAACACCCGCCAATATATACTCGGGCACCACGCCCGCATATATATTGACCACCCTAGTCCCCCCGGGTCCCTGACCCTTCGAATCGACAGGTAAGAGACTAGGATGTACCCGAAAGCATGATGGACCACCTCCCCACACAAGTAGCTCTACTCATGACACATATGTGAGTGTAGCACCTAGGTTAGCTTAGCATATGAATGATATGTAAACTATAGACTAATTTACACATCACAAATATACTAAACAAACCATCCATAACCATATATTAAATACTCATAACACATGGACTATAGACTAGTACACATGTCATGAACATATCAATATGACTATGCTCTAGTTCATAGCAACAACTATATGAATATAAGAACAAGACGATATGATAGAACATGATGATCATAAGGTAGAAAGAATCCAACTTTATTTTCACTAATATTCCACCATGGAGTCAAGCTCTCCTTGTAGCTTCTCCACTTCTCTTTCTACTTTCCTAACCTAACTTAGCTAAGTGAGAGTGAGGTAGAGGGAGAGAGGGAGCTCCTTGAGCTAGAGGGAGTGAGGAGTGAGACAATGTAGTGTGGTGTTTTGAGTGTGTTGTGTGTTGTGTGTGTGGGGTGTGCCCTCCTTTATATAGGAGCTAGTGGAGGCTCCCTGGCGTCTAGGTTCAGAGAACCCACCCCCGCACCGCCTCCACTACATTAATTGCAGTCGGTGTGCGCGAGGTGGGGCTAAGCTGCAGCGGGGAGGGCGTGGCCACAGCCCTGGCACGCGCGCGCCGCCAGCCCAGCTTCGCTCCACCGCCTCTCCTCTGGGCCTAGATTGCTGTGCTGGTGTGGGCTTGGCCCAATTCTGTCTCGAGCTAGCCCTTTTCCTCTTCTCCCTCCAGTGCGTTTTCCAAAAAGCACACTTTTCTCCTCTGCTCTGCCTGTTTCCGTCCATGTTTCTGCATTCCTGATAATTCCAAGGCACAGCTGGAAACAAGGCATTATCACATGTATATGTGTGTATTAATGTTTATTCCTTCCTTTTTAGTAGAATGTTGGAGATAAATATTTGTCGATAACAACCGCCAACAAGGGCTTTGGCTAAGCTCACAAGGTTGTTATGTCAATGCAAATGGCTAAGAGAGTGAGCTAGAGCTGGCCATGGGGCTTAAATAGAAGCCTCCATGAAATAGAGCTGTTGGGCTTACCGAGCATGCAGCCCAACTCGGGGCGACCGGACACGCCAGTCAGATCGACCGTATGCACCACCCACATGTTAGCCCCGTTCAACCTCGCGCGTTTGATTCTAATGGTCAAAATCAAACCCTCGCGCGTTAAGTTGTGACCGGACGCGCGGTCACAAGGACCAGACATGCCGATCGCGTTAGTCCTCCTTCGCGTGTGTCAAGGCCGAGCCTTGACCGGGCACACTGCTCTACTCGGTTTCTCGACGTCAGATTAGTTCCAGTGAGGTTCTAGAGCTGATTTTTCTTGACCGAATGCGCCATTGAGTCTGGTCACCACTGGCTCGTGAAGAAGCAAATGTCAGCGTATGTCATCCCATGACCAGACGCAGGCCTTGCGCGTCCGGTCATTTTTATGGTGCAGCGTCTGGTCACGACGACCGAGCTGCCCCCTCTCTGCCATAATGACCTGACGCAGGGACCCCGAGTCTGGTCACACCGAGAGCAGCGTCCGACCAATATTCTCCAGTGACAATCACCTCCTTTACTTCACCAACTTCTCCAACCTTGCTCAAATGTGCCAACCACCAAGTGTATCACTTTGTGCACATGTGTTAGCATATTTTCACAAACATTTTCAAGGGTGTGTTGACGGTCCTTAAGTATCAATTATAACTATCAAATAAATAGAGAAAAGGATCCAAATGAAACCAACACCTAGACTTAGGGTTTTATCTGACAGAATTCCACGAGTTTTGCTGTTTATCTATTTTTGCAGGGGGTTATCAGGAAATACGGAAGAAAGGCCCACATGTCGGATTAATGACGGGATATTGACCGAACACGTAATTATCTTACATCTAGAAGAGTCCAGAAGCCACGAGAACGAACGGGAGGCGTAACGGAGCCAGACACAGGGCGCCCGCCCTGGTCCTTAGGGCGCCCGCCCTGGCCCCGGAGCCAATCAGGCTCCGCCTCGAGGATTATGCTCCACCGACCTAGAGGATCAAGGAAAACCGCACGATCAATGTCGGTTTGATCCAACGGCCTAAATTCATCCGAAAGGGCTATATAAGCAAGGCCCCTGCCCCTGGAGGAGAGGCCCTCGTCTCATACTTCAAACCCTAATTCAGGAGGAGAGCCTCTGATCAAGCCCTAGAGCCACCACATCAACTAGATCTCTAGTTAGCATAGCTACATAGGATTAGAACTAGAAGGAGTCAATCTTTGATTGGTTCCCGGATCTGTCAAGAGGATTCTTGGTAATTCCTCTATTGTTCTTCAATTGTTCATCATTGTTCTTCAATATTATGAATATGACTTTGTTCTATTTCAATATATTGATTATGACTTTGCTCTACTTGATTATATTTGCAAGTATATTATTCTTAGTTTATCATAGTTATATGCTTGGCTTAGTTAGATTGGAATTATATACATGCCTAGGATCGTATAGCGTTTATCCATGTGTACAGTGGGTGAATGATAACTATTGTGTAGACGTGGTGTCTATACCGTATTTATCTGCGATTGCACCCTATATGCCGGATTGTGGGGTAGTTCGCGATAGTGACAGCTTCGTTGATTCTTATATAGTCCCCCTCTCGTGTATAGGGCAGGCAGAGCAACACTATTACAGGGGAGTGATTGCTATGTTCTTCATCTTCCTTGCTAATATTCACTATGCATGGATATAGTCTTTTCTCACCATGATTGCCAAGTATAATTGCACTAACTATGATATGCTAGACTTTATAGTTAATAATAACTTAGGGAATATCTTTGTAGTTCATCCTAATTCCATGCTAATGACTTGCTAGAATATCTGTTGAGGTGCTTATCATTATTATATGTGGCTAGCTGATCAGATTAATTATCTTTGTCACCATTATCACTTTACCTTTACTTAATGTGACATTTATACCTGTATAAAGAGATTGATAAATACTCTCGGTTATACGTGCAATGATGTGTACTCAGTTCCATATTCTCATTCCATTATCAACCATGATACTTAGAAATCCCTTCCCAGTGGTAAAAATATAAATAATGATACCTGGAATACTTCCCGGTTAAAATGCTACATCGGTATTAATCTGTGCGCTTGCAGATCCCTTTTATTATTTATCTTGATGAGCAAATGCATATTTCAATACCACGTCTCTCATGTCATGCTGGGGATGACAACTTGGCTTAAGTGGCATGAGGGATAGGTTTGGCATTTTTGGCGCCGTTATCAGAATTAGAAAACTAAGTCTACTTTTGGTAGTGACGTTAAGAATGCCCAACAAGCATTTTTGGCGCCGTTGCCGGGGAAGGTTGATTACTAAGTAGGAATGAATATGGAACTTTGAGTCATCATTTGCATCACTAATCTGATCGAGCTTATCAATTCTCTTATACAGTTTTACCCCTGTATTTTCCATTTTGATTATTTATTGCAGGGTGATGCATGAATAGAAGACATCTTCCAGACAACTTTGTTGACGATCCCGAAGCCTTATTCAGAAGAACAAGAGCCAAGCTCAAGAAGACATCGTCAACACTTCAGCACAAAGCTTCATCCAAATCCGAAGACCGCCGAAGTTTCATCCGGAATTTGTCGACTGAATTCGAAGCCATGGCGAACAAGTCGATCCGCGAGTTCTCAGCTCCCACTACGGACAACATCCGCACTGGACCTGCTGGGGAGATCGACCGCAACTTCGAGCTCAAGCCTGGGCTCATCAACATGGTGCAAGCTAACCAGTTCTGTGGGAAGCCACATGAAGACGCTAGTGCTCATCTTCAACACTTCCTGGAGATCTGCAGCACTTTCACCATGGCTGAAGTCCCCAGAGACGCCATACTACTTTGCCTTTTCCCATTCTCACTGTTGGGGAGAGCGAAGCAGTGGTCTACGCTACAAAGGAGAAGAACACTACGTGGGCACTCTGCTCCACGAACTTTCTGGCCAAATTCTTTCCCATGGGCAAGACCAATGCTCTCCGTGGGAAGATTACAAGTTTTTAGCAACAACATGATGAATCCGTTCCAGAAGCATGGGAGCGCTTTCAAGACTACATCCTAGAATGTCCCCATCATGGAATGGAAAGCTGGCTGTTGATGCAGACATTTTATCATGGGCTCATTAACAGTTCCCGTGAAACCATGGATGCTGCAGCTGGAGGAGCATTCCTATCACTCACCATACCTCAAGCCACAGCTCTTGTGGAGAAGATGGCATCCAACCAAGGTTGGAATGAAGAAAGAACTCAGACACGCAAGAGAGGTGGAGGTATGCACCAGCTCAAGGAGGTAGACATGCTGTCTACCAAGCTAGACCTACTCATGAAGAAGCTCGATGATCGAGCTGGAGAAAAGAAAGAAGTCATGCACGTCTACGACTCCCACATGACTTGTGAGGAGTGTGGAGGTACTGGACACTCGGGCAATCACTGTCCTGAGTTGCTGGAGGACGTGAACTACATCAACAATAACAACAACAACTACTACAACCGTCCTCAGCAGAATCAATGTTGGAATCAACAGAGGCCTAACTACTCAGGTAATTACCAAGGTAACAATTCTTTCAATAATAATAATAATTATCCACCTTTGAGAGAGTTAGTGTCCAACCAAGGAAAGCTAATGGATAACCTGTCTAAGAAATTGGCATCTAATGATAAAATACTAGAAAATATAAATAATAGAATGGATAATTTCTCTACTACCATCAAGAACCAGATTAACTTTAATAAAATGATTGAATCTCAGTTGAATCAAATAGCTGCTGCTGTTCCTGCTACTAACCCCGGTATACCATCACAACCGGAAGGACTAGAATCTGCAAATCTTGTAGACATGTTTGATGCAGGAGATTACTGGAGTAACCCTATCGTGGAAGTAATACTGACCGTCTGCCGGTCAAGAGAGGCGATCCAGGACGCCCCGTCATCCCGATCTCCATCGGCATGCGAGACTTCCCAGAAGCACTCTATGACTTTGGCTCCAGCGTCAACATCATGCCCAGGGTACTCTATGAAAAACTCTTTTCACAACCATTATTAGAAACAACCATGTGTTTGCAGCTTGCAGATAGGACACTGAGTTTCCCGAGAGGAATATTGAAGAACATCTGTGTCCGAGTGGGTTCCTCGTACGTTCCAGCAGACTTCGTAGTGATAGAGACCGGTTTTGATGAGAGGGCTCCCGTCATCCTAGGGAGACCATTCCTGAACACCGCGGGAGCTGTCATCTATGCTAGTGCTGCCAAGATCAGTTTCTACATCAAGGGGAGGAAGGAAACGTTTTCCTTCAAGAACAAGACCGCACAAATCCCAGAGCAACCCCAATATGAACCAAGGAAGAGGACCAACAGGAGGAACAAGAGCAAGAAGCAAGTATGGACCGAGACAGCTAAGATGGTCACTGCCGTGCACAAAGGTCAAGATCGCCAACTCAAGTCATCGTTCTTGCCTAAGAAGGACGACCTAGGTATGCCAAGCATTTATTGCTCCATTAATGGGTCCCACTTCTACAAGACACTTTGCGACACTGGGTCGGGCGTCAACATAATGGCCAAGGTCACCTATGAACTTCTGTTCGGAACCATGCCCTTAAACCCAACATATATTCAGCTCCAGATGGCAGATCAGACATTCCGACAGGTCGAAGGTACAGTAACTGACGTCCCTGTCAAGATAGACGATCACTTTGTCCATACAGACTTTCAGGTTATTGACATGGGAGAAGATGAATACGATCCACCCATCATCCTTGGAAGACCATTCCTTAGTACTGTCAAAGCAATCATTTACATTGGAACTGGAGAAGTCCACATGCACTTCCCCTCTGAGAAGGTACGTCTTTACTTTACTGACCCTAACTATGTATTTGAAGAATCCAAGCAGGTCAGGACAAGAAGAAGGCGGCGTAACCACAATCAGAAGCAACAGGTCATCAAGAACGGATGGGCAGATTATGAAGGGGAAGTGGTAAGATCTGAAGACATACCACTCAACCAACACTGTCCTAAGGAGACCGAAGCACCGAGACAAGTATGGAAAGAAAAGACAGTTGCACATGAAGAAGAGGCGCTGCCGGAACCACCGACTACGCCATCCACCAAGTCCCAGGACGACTGAACGAATAAGAGTCCCGTTCGGAGGACTTAAAAACACCGAACGCCTTGCCAAGAGGTAACTTGGTAGTTATCCTATTCCTTTCAATTATTTACTTTATCTTAAATAGTTTGCTTAGTTAATCATATTCATACTATCTTAAAAAGAAAATAAAAATGTTAAAAACCCTAAAGCCCCATGTGAGTATGCGAGTGGCATAAAACCCATAAGTACATTCACTGTGGTGGCATAAAAAATATATATATATATAATAAATACATAAATATTTTCTTCTGCTTTATAAAAGAAAAAAACAACATAAAAAAAATCAAGGAGGCTCAGCATGATAAAGGCTAGATATTTATGCTAACACTTAATCAGTTCCACAAAGCTTTATTGTCTATTTGAGCTTCACAGAATTCAAGGAGACTAGCAGACGGAGGACATTCTAATCGCTGTCAGGGTGCTGCCGACTTTCAAATACACCTCCGCCATCTGCTAGCTACATCAGAAGAGATTATGTCAAGATCCAGCTTGGGGGAGAGCACCCCCATTATCTTGCTAAGTATTTCTATCTTTATCTTTATATTTATATATACTTCTACCCTATAAAAATAAAAATATACATAACTATGAAAAAAAACCAAATAAAGATTTTGTGCTTATATATATATACCTATATCTTTTGCTTAGTGTGTTTTAATAAATAAATAAAGTGGTTATGCTAAACTGAATCTAGATAATAATAAAACTCTAGCATGGATATGATGAATAGTTGCTTTGCCTAACTTTCAAATTTGAAGTCCTCTCTCTAAGTTTAGACATAACTGTTATCATTTAAAGCTTGCTCTAAACCTGAACTTGTGGGAAGAGAACTTGATCTAAAGTCTAAGTTGTTAACGGATATGATATGGGAAGGTTGAGCTACTGTTTATCTATTCCTAGAGATGCTAGAATTCTGGAGAATTTTATCTTTGAAAATCTTAAAATGCTACATGATGAGTTCCTGTATGATGAGAGTTTAAGTTCCTACCACAGCCATACATACATGCTTGCTAGACTTTAAGCCATACCTTTACTTTTTACTGCTTATGAGCATTGAGTGTAGTCAAGCTGTGTAGACCCTTAGGAGCTTGTCATGCGGTTAAAATCAAGATTCACTTGCACGATCACTCATACATGCTGCTTCTACTCTGGAAGTACGCATCCACATATATCCACTCATTCTCATCTCCAGATCCACATAAAATTATTCTACTCCTAATCCGGGAGAGAATAGACAAAAATATTTTCCCATTCTTGTTATCCCCTGTGAAATAAATGCTCAAGCTATTTTGGTTACTACCACTTGCTATATTGTTCTAAGGAGATGAGTGCTCTATACGAGGAAATAAAAAGGGGCAAGTGCCCGGAACCTCGAAAAGAAAAAGATACGAGGAAATAAAAAGGAGCAAGTGCTCGGAACCTCGATGAAAAAAAAGAAAAAGTGTGAGAAGAGAGGTAAAAATGGACAAGTGTCCGACAGTAGAATTAGGGGTACAAGATACCCACCTGAGAGGAAAAAAAAGAAAATATAGAGCACCTCATTCTCCTCAAGAGCTTTAAAAGCAAGAAAGGTATGTATCCCCTCAAAAAGAGCAAAAGTAGAATTAGACTTTCATCATTGTTATCATCACTACCACCATACACCATTTATTCGCCACACATGCACATCTTGATTTGACTTATTGGCTTGTTTCTCTGGATCCATGGTTTGACTATGCAATAAATGTCTTGTAAGTATGTATACTTTATCTCCCACCGATGAGCTCCAGATATCAAAAGCCTTATTAGAATAGGATGAGAGAGAAGGCAATGTCACTCTGCCTTATACCACAAATACTACATACTTTGCTTTGAGAGAAGGCAGACATCATTACTGCCTTGGTGAGGATCCAGAAATACCACAAAAGAGAGACCTGAGAAAGTCATACAAGGAATCTCTGAGTTTTATTTGAAAATCTGCAAAAAACTCCAAGAGCTATAGCTAATCAAGAATAAGAGACATGGCGCTTGACTAGACTGTTCTATCTTTTAACCGCTCAAGACAAAGGTGACGGTTGCAAGCCCCATGGTGAAAGGTATAATGAGTAAGTTTTAAGTCTTGACAGTTTACTTTAACTCAGAGATGAGACTCTATTTGAAAGCATGTGTACCGTCAAAATTCAAAGGCATTTCAGCAACTACTGAGTCTCTCCTTGCTCAGGGACGAGCAAGAGGTAAGCTTGGGGGAGTTTGTTGACGATCCTTAAGTATCAATTATAACTATCAAATAAATAGAGAAAAGGATCCAAATGAAACCAACACCTAGACTTAGGGTTTTATCTGACAGAATTCCATGAGTTTTGCTGTTTATCTATTTTTGCAGGGGGTTATCAGGAAATACGGAAGAAAGGCCCACATGTCGGATTAATGACGGGATATTAACCGAACACGTAATTATCTTACATCTAGAAGAGTCCAGAAGCCACGAGAACGAACGAGAGGCGTAACGGAGCCGGACACAGGGCGCCCGCCCTGGTCCTTAGGGCGCCCGCCCTGGCCCCGGAGCCAATCAGGCTCCGCCTCGAGGATTATGCTCCACCGACCTAGAGGATCAAGGAAAACCGCACGATCAATGTCGGTTTGATCCAACGGCCCAGATTCATCCGAAAGGGCTATATAAGCAAGGCCCCTGCCCCTGGAGGAGAGGCCCTCGTCTCATACTTCAAACCCTAATTCAGGAGGAGAGCCTCTGATCAAGCCCTAGAGCCACCACATCAACTAGATCTCTAGTTAGCATAGCTACATAGGATTAGAACTAGAAGGAGTCAATCTTCGATTGGTTCCCGGATCTGTCAAGAGGATTCTTGGTAATTCCTCTATTGTTCTTCAATTGTTCATCATTGTTCTTCAATATTATGAATATGACTTTGTTCTATTTCAATATATTGATTATGACTTTGCTCTACTTGATTATATTTGCAAGTATATTGTTCTTAGTTTATCATAGTTATATGCTTGACTTAGTTAGATTGGAATTATATACATGCCTAGGATCGTATAGCGTTTATCCATGTGTACAGTGGGTGAATGATAAATATTGTGTAGACGTGGTGTCTATACCGTATTTATCTGCGATTGCACCCTATATGCCGGATTGTGGGGTAGTTCGCGATAGTGACAGCTTCGTTGATTCTTATATAGTCCCCCTCTCGTGTATAGGGCAGGCAGAGCAACACTATTACAGGGGAGTGATTGCTATGTTCTTCATCTTCCTTGCTAATATTCACTATGCATGGATATAGTCTTTTCTCACCATGATTGCCAAGTATAATTGCACTAACTATGATATGCTAGACTTTATAGTTAATAATAACTTAGGGAATATCTTTGTAGTTCATCCTAATTCCATGCTAATGACTTGCTAGAATATCTGTTGAGGTGCTTATCATTATTATATGTGGCTAGCTGATCAGATTAATTATCTTTGTCACCATTATCACTTTACCTTTACTTAATGTGACATTTATACCTGTATAAAGAGATTGATAAATACTCTCGGTTATACGTGCAATGATGTGTACTCAGTTCCATATTCTCATTCCATTATCAACCATGATACTTAGAAATCCCTTCCCAGTGGTAAAAATATAAATAATGATACCTGGAATACTTCCCGGTTAAAATGCTACATCGGTATTAATCTGTGCGCTTGCAGATCCCTTTTATTATTTATCTTGATGAGCAAATGCATATTTCAATACCGCGTCTCTCATGTCATGCTGGGGATGACAACTTGGCTTAAGTGGCATGAGGGATAGGTTTGGCATTTTTGGCGCCGTTATCAGAATTAGAAAACTAAGTCTACTTTTGGTAGTGACGTTAAGAATGCCCAACAGGGTGTTAGCACTCCACTAGATCCTAAATGCATATACAATGAGTTAGAGCATGTAGTGGCACTTTGATAACCGCATTTCGATACGAGTTTATGAGTGTACTACTCAAAAGTTCATTAACCAAGATTTAACACCATGTCAAATGTTGATTAAAAAAGGCCCTTTTAACCTAAGCACCATGCTTAATTTAAAAAGCCTATGGATGTATCATATATAAATACACCCAAACCAGAGCATTTGTCATAGGCAAAAGAAGCATGAACTTGTACGTGCATTTTATTTTTTTTTATTTTCACATGGAGATAAATATAAGTGAAGGAATTGGTGAACAAAGGGTGACCTTTGCATACCTGGGTTTACTTACCAGCAGCATATATGGATGAAGATTTTGATGTTGCTGTAGCGGTTGCTTGGTTGCACATGATCCATCTTAGGTGATCAACAAGGCTTAAGTTACACACACAGATAGTGTAACACCCCAGGTGTTTATCACCAATTAAGTAGTGGGTTTAAGCTCAAACATGATGGATTAGTGGAGATGACGATGTCAAAGTCAAACCTATGGAAATAAGCCCTAACCTAAACTTGGATATTGCACCCTTGCTTACATATAGGCTCAATTAAAAGATATATGCTTGGGTGTTGTTATCAAAGTATCTTCACATGTCTCATGTCAATAACTATCTATATTGATCCCTGAAAAAGTTTCATGAAGTTTGGAATCAAAAAGTCACATGAAATGATAAGTCATATCCTTCTTGGAATGGCGTGATTAAGTGAATGGAATTTTAGATCATCAACCAAACTTTGCAACTTTGCCCAAATGACTCTAGATGAAATCTACAACAAAAGTCATGAAGGGTTCATGTTGAACAAATGTCAAGAAAATACCCCGATTGGCCTAAAACTCTAGTTTCAGCTTTATCGAGTTGCTACTTTGACCAAAGTGGAAGTATAAATTCTGTACCAGTTATGAGGTTTGACCTTAAACAAAAGTTGTAGTTCATCTTGTGTAAAACAAACTTTGTTTAATGGTCAAGAGCTATTTTGGCCTCTAACTTGGTCAAATATAGCTCACAAGATTGAATCGGCTGCTGTTTTTGGAAGCAGAAAATATTTCTAAGTCCCTGTTTGGCAGCTGTGAATTGACATGTTCATGCCATTGTATCTTCTAAATCTATGTGGTAGCTCAATTTAATTCCTTAATATGAGTTGTAGTACTTTTCATGATGGAAACAATGGATCAAGTGTCACTCAAAATGGAGCTTAGTTGGACCTTCTATAAGAGTTTCCAAAACAACAAAAAGTTGTTTTATCACTATTTGACCTTGACATGTTGACATGCCGCGTTCTCGAGATTTTGTTAAACAACTTCACATAGTCCCAATATAAAAGTTGGAGTATATTATGTGGAGAAGAGCAGGTGAAGAGATGGATGAAGTTCGACTCCGTTTTGGTCATCAATTTTAGGTTTGCTTAACCGCTGTCAACAAGATGACAGTGTCAACTTTGGACTTGATTATCCACTAATCTGTAACCCTAATTGTAGTGCACCTTAAATAGAAATTGTAGGTCTTCATGTGGGCTGCAAACTTCATTTTAGGTCCAAGACCCAGATCAGCCCGGAAATGGCCCAAATTGGCGTCCCAACTGACCCACTTCGGCACCTGCCAGCTGCTCGGTGAAAGTCCTCAATGGTCGCCACGCGTCCCGAACGTGTCCTCCATGTGCGAGCGAAGCGCCCACGTCGCCTCCACGCGCCCTGTGTCCTGCGGCTGTGATGGAGAAGCCCCCGCGCGCCTTTCTCGTCCCTCAATCGCGCGCGACATCGCTCTCCTTGCTCACAAGAGCGGAGCAGCCATGGATGCCGCCATGGCTAAGCTCCGAGCCGCCACCGCGTTCCCTTGCTTCCGGCCTCCCTCTGCCCAAACAAACCACAGGAACATCTTCCCCTCACCGCGCCGACCCTCCCGCGCCTCTTCCCCGGCTCCGACCGCCGCTGTAGCGCCACCGCCGCCCACAACAGCCGCCATGGCTGAGCGTGCTCGTGGTCACGCCCCTGGGGGATGCTCCTGGCGAGCTGCGCCCCTGCTCAGGTGCGCGAGGGCCTCCCCGTACTCCACCGCCACTCCATTGCCGCCGGCGTGGCCTCCTCCGGCCGGAGCAGCAAGCTCCGGCGAGCTCTCTCTGTAAATCCCGACCAGGGACCTCGCGCGGCAATTCGACTAAAGGGAGGGACCTATCTGCACACCACTGACTCATATGAATAGTCACTTTGTACTGCAGGTTGATTTCTAGAAAATCCAGGGGCCTCGAGGCAAAAGTGTTTTCCTTTTTCCTTTTCTTTTTTTTCTTTTATGCAGATTTTGGCTAAATCTTTGGAAATTAATATCTCATGCTAGGAAGCTCCAAAAATAGCAAATGAGGACTTTTTGGAATCCTTGTGAAATTATCTATGCAGTGGATCTATAAGATGGCATGTTTTAGTTTAAAGTTTTAGCTGTAAAAAAATATTTATGCAACTAGGTTTTGAATGCTAGTTGGATCTGTTATTTTTAATAACTGTAAATATATAACTCCAAATGAAGTGAAATTTTTGTGGCATGTTACTCTTGTGATGTATGATGTCTAGTAAAAATTTCAATATTTTAGGCTTGATAGTTTAGGAGCTATAGAAATAACAAATGCTATATGTTGCTTTGCTTCTATTCTGGACAGTTCTGCATATATGCATTGTTTGGCTTAGTTAAGTTATGAATCATGCCTTGATGACAATAAATGATTTGTAGTAATTTTCTTAAGCTTTTCAAAAAGCTAAAGAGCACAATTTTTGGTTAAGTATATGTTTAGTTATAGTTGTTTAAATTACTGTGGCAGTTTCTGCCCAAACCCAGATAGCATTGCTTTGTGTGCCATGTGTGACCTTGTTAGTGACAGAATTAGTTCTAGATGTTTATAGAAAAGTTGTTCAAAATTTGTTAAGCTTTTTAAAAAGTCTAGAACCATAATTATTGGATTTATAAAACTCAAGTTATAGCAGTTTAAAGTGGCATATCAGATTCTGTCCATATTTTGGACAGAGATGCAATTATTTAATTAATTGACCATGTTAACTGTAGAATCGTCTTAAGATGATTACAAGAAAGTTGTAGGTAACTTTATAAGATTTCCATAAAGTCGAGAATCATGTTTGTTGGAGGTCTAGAACTCCATTTATGCTTCTCTGAAGTTTCTATCAGTTTTCTGTCTATAATTGTACCACTGTTGTTGGGCTGCATGTGTGGTGTTACTCGTGCAACTAGTTTCATGGTGTAATTGATGTTTACTGTGAGTTTGGTAAATACAAAAGTTGTAGATAATTATCTTATCTTGCTTGTGTTAAATTTTTATGATCCTAGGTCTGATAGTTTAAGAGTTGTATGCTTAATAAGTCTACTGTCAAATTTTAATTACCTTCTGTGCAGACTTTAAAGATTTGCATGTTTGGTCATGATAACTTGGGAATCATGTTGAGATGATTAAAGATGAAATGTAGATATTTTCCTAAGTTTTCCAGAATGTCTTCTTGAAAGTCATTTGGACTTATGGAACTCCAGATATGATTGATTTATGAAGCTACTGTTTGCAAGTCCAGAAATTGACATATTCCAATTATCGTTGTTTGCTTGTATATTGTTAAGTGGGACTTATGTCTTTGAGGGTGGTTAGGTTAATACACCTGAGATCTTGTGAAATCTTGTGTTCCATGCCTAATATGCTTGCCATCTTTTATATTAAGTTGTGTGATGTTTATTTAAGCAATGTGAAGTGCTTATGTGTATTTAGCGTAACCTTGTACTTGCCTTGATTAGTGTGTGATGCATCATCTATTGCATTCCCATATATTCATACACTTGCATCTTGCATCTCATTTAGGTACGCTAAATGCACCACGTGAAGGACGTGATGTGGAGCTAACCAGAAGATGGTGTTGGTGGACCTATCTCGGAGATGGAAAGATCGGACAAGTGCTAGAATGAAGGAATGCTCGCCAAGCGAGTTTCATCTGACAAACTCTGACTTGAGTCGGATCCCAGGCAAGCCCCGGAGCATTATAAGCCTCCTATCTTTAAAGCAATTAATTATATATATATGTTATAAGTATTGTTGCATTAAGTGGTAGGAGTTGGTTGGAAACCCTTGCTGCATTATATCATTCCTTGTCCAGATATATGAATCCCTGAATCCTACATAGACTAGGATCGAGTAGATGCTTAGCCCTGCTTTAAGCGGTAGAAGTCAGGTGATTTTCTGTCACTTGCGAGATGTAGGGATATTCACATATGGCACGGTTGGCTATATTACTATCGTGGAATGGAACCATGTGTTAATAAAATGAAATGAGACCGGGCGGGATGACGATAGTGAAGCAACAAGGCATGGAGGTCTTGGGTGTGGATCTATCCCCGTCTGAGTCGTTTAAGGACCGATTCGCTGTACGTCCTTGAGTCATGTTGAACGCAGTCTAACACTTAGTTGGCCGGATAAGTCGTTCCGACCGCGAAGCCGAGTAATATGGTTCAGGCCGGGAATCGAATGGTAGGTTGCTTCTTGGAGGAGAGAAAGGATGTGCTTGGGGACATTGGCGTGAGACCAAGGGGGGTTAAAGTCCCTATCACCTGGCAGAGTGTCGCCCTTGGGGTTGCGACATCATTTGGACCCGCGATTCCTGAATTGTATGAAAGGTGACCTGAGCAGCCCTCGCCAGGCGTGACTCGGTGAGTGTTAGAAATACCCCTCCAGCTGGATAGGAATCGATTCGAATCGCCGTCGCTCCCGGTTAGTGAGCACTTGACTTGAGCAGTGACAACGTAGATTCCATTAAATTGAACGGATGGTTAATTGGATAACGATGGAAAGGTTGCCTCAATTTATACCTGCTATGGTTAATATTGTTTGCTCCTAATAAAGTGAGTGCTCTAGTATAGGTTCTAATATAGATGACAGGTCAATGATAATTAACTTGATGCTTAAGCATTAATGATTACTTATCCATAATAAGCTTTTATGCAAAAATGTTGTCAAGCTAGCCCACTTTATATCAGCCTTGCATGATCCTTGGTGTCACTTTATTTCTGGTTTCTGACGGGTAAGTCTAGCTGAGTACCTTCTCGTACTCAGGGTTTTATCCCCACTTGTTGCAGGTTGTGATGTATCATGGCAGCTGCAAGAGTTGGTTGGCTCCTGCCTTAGTGGCGGAGTGTGATCACGGGCATGATCCTTCTGAGTTATCTTCTCTCTAATGCTTTTGTTGGAAGTCGACCTTGGTACTGGCATATATCTTGAATAATGGTGTTGTTAGTTTCAAATTACTTTGCTTCCGCTACTTTTGAACTTAAGTTGTAACAACTATGTTGAACTCCGATGTATATTGAATTACTTGTGAAATGGTTGTAACATGTGACTTGTTATGTTGAATCCCTACGATCTTGGCTTGTATGTTAGTTGGTTTGAAATCCCTCATGATTTCATTGGACTACCGGAGTTATATGGGCTCAAGTGCGAGAATTTGATCACTTCGGTGATTGTTTTTGTACTTGTGCTCTTATAATTTGGACGGTTCCGTTACAGATAGTGTGTATAGATCATAAGCCTTGATGATAGCAAAGGTCTAGAAGAGGAGAATCCTCCTCTTCTTTTTTTAACTCTCTTTTTCTCTCTTTTTTTCATTTATCACTTTGTTATCATATGCTTTTTTTATTTTCTTTCTTTTCTTTTTTTGAGTATATATATTTTTTTCTTCTTTGGCAAGAAAGAGCTGACATCATTTTTCATTTTTTTCATTTTTTGGATGACCTTTGCCATGGATGGAACTTGGAGTGAGATTCTTTACCATCCTCCTCCACACTTGGACTTTTGTGTAAAAGTCAAGTGTGTGGAGTTAGGTTCTCCTTTGAATGTGTTCCATTTCCAAAGACCATCAACCTATGCAGTTGATGCAGCTGCATGATTTCATGCATCGTCCTTCCCCCATTCTTCTTGATCTCGACCTAAAATGGTTAGCGACCAAGAATACCCGAAGGTGCATACTAACATGAAAACACGTTCTTGCTTTTATTGAAAAGGATTTTTTTATGATAATCATATTATTATTATTATTATTATTATTATTATTATTATTATTATTATTATTATTATTATTATTATTATTATTATTATTATTATTATTATTATTCTTATTATTATTATTATTATTATTATTATTATTATTATTGTTGTTGTTGTTGTTGTTGTTTTATGATAATCTAGGGTATCTCCCGGTAGTGCTTGATTTATGGTCTTAAGCTCGACCGTGGGAACTTTGCCTTGCAGCTATCTGTGGTGGTTTAGTTCCCAACTTTACCACCAAGCATAGAACATTATTGCTCAAGCTACAAGGTTAGTACCGCAGTGCTACTATGAGATTTGTAATATTTATGATAAACAAAGACATCCACCACCATCCTCCTAAAAAGTTTGGAAATGAGGAGTGATGGGTGGTTGTCCTTCTCATAGAAACAAGCGATACTAAGCACAATGAACTCTGGAGACTCCGATAGTGAGCATGAAGTGTGAGGGGTCTCAAGAGTGGAACTTTTATGCTCATTTATGGAATCTTTCTCCTCAGTCTCTAGAGTTGGTGCTTTGGGCATGCCCATGGCACAAAAGTTTTCTTTATCAAAAGATCCATTGCACATGATCAACGTTGAATCTCGACCACCATCGAGAATAATGTTTGGATGGCTAGAGGGACATGGATTGGGTTCAAGCGAGGTTGGCAATAGATGTTCAATTTCACAAGGAAGCCTAGATGAAATGAACGGGGATATGAATTTCGCCTCCTCGAATGGGTTATGGTTGGCCGGTTGGGAAGATGCTCTGCCATTGGGATTTCTAGGCAAGGGATAGGAGTGGCAGAAGTAGCTGTTCCCAAGTTTTCATTAAGCCCCCCATGGGAAGGTTTTTCTTTGAAAAGTTTTTCAATGGGGTGGCCTATAAGAAGATCAAATTCAAGGATGGCATAGATGTGGAAATCTAAGTGAACCTCGGTGTCATTCAGCATGATTGGCATGGTCCTGGCGATCCCACAAGACTCGAGGAATAGCCCAAAGGACTTCTGAAGAGTTTATTGGTCAAGACTAGCGGCATGTTACCCAAAAGGTTTTTCGCTAGGAATTCTAACATAATGCTAGTCCCGACTGTGGGGTTGTGCAGGGCTTCTAAGTTTGTTCCCCTTCACAAGCAAGGTATGGTTGTGGAAGGTGAAAGAACTTGAATTGCTTTAGAAGAACATTTCACTTCCATCAACCATTCCTTTGGTGGTTCCTCTCTAGGGGAGGCTTCATTTGTGGGCTTTTCATGCCGTGAAAGGTTTGAGGTTTTGCCATAATCCTCGAATTCGATTGGTGTCAGTGTTTAGAGGACCGGGTGTCTAAATAGAGCGACTAGTGAATTTGTATCTGCGCGTCTAGGCCTTGATGGTGTGCAAAGCGGACACAAGGATGTATACTGGTTCAGGCATAAACAGCCCTACGTCTAGTGGGTTTCGCTGTGGTTCGTGTTGTCTTGCACCTAGTAGGGGTTATAAGCTTTTGAGAGAGGGAGATGTTCCCAAGTCTCTAGTGAGTGGTGTTGTGTGTTGTGTTTTTTTCTCTTTTTCACCTTTTCTAGATTTGGCCCATGCCTCCCCTTTTATAGACTTTAAGGGGAGGGCTCGGGTTACATGCGTGTTGAAGGGGTAAAAACAAGGAGAATGAAACAAAAAAGTAGCCTCGGGCATAGCCGTCCTCCTCCTTATCCGGTGGGAGCAGTTGAAAGGTCTCTATTTGGTTTTGGTAATTGAGTAACAACTTAGGTGGACTAATATGTGGTTATGTGAGATACACAGGAGATTAGTCCATAGGTGATGGTATCATGAAGGAGCCTATTGCACATGAGACATGACATGGAGTCATGTGACCAAGGTGGAGAAGATCAAGATAAGGCTTGGCTTGATAGACCGGTTGCTAGGGTGAAGGGCAAGTTGTGTGATGGCTTGGCGCCGAAGGACCGAGGCAACGGTGAAGAGCAAGTGAGGTCAAGATCGATGAACCAATACGGTCACGTGATGATATGAAGTGGATCATATTATTTGGTGATTGGTTGGTGCATGTGTTGCATCAACGTTGGAGGAGTTGGAATGGAATACGCAAGGCAAAGGTATAACCATAGGGCATTTCCATTTCACCGGTCATAGGTGTGTAGAGAAGTTGATGACCGGGTTTAGGATAGATGGCCGTACTATCAAGAGGGGCAAACTTGTTTGCATATCGGTCATCTAGTGCCACTTGAGCGATCTAACTTTGCATATGTGTTAGGATCGAGTGGCGAGGCAAGTTGAGTGCCTAATTCCTTCGAAGAAAATGTTTGTAAAAATGCTAACACACTTGCACATGTTTTTGAACACTTGGTGGTGTTAGCACCTTTGCAAAGGCGGTGGAGTTTGAGCGGTAGAGAGGGTTTGCGGTCCTTTGCAAAGGTGTTAGCACCTTTTTCAGGCGTTTTCGAGGAGTTGAAACGACTATTTTCCTCTACGCCATTGTCGAGATTTGGAGACAATGTCACGTGGTGTTTTCATGAGCTAAAACATGTGCTTTAGTGATACACATACTTAGTCTAGCTCATAAGTGAAAGGGCGAATCAAGCGGAACGAGAAAACGACAAAATTTCACTGAGTTATGAGCGACAGACGCTGGCACTGCGAGCAACAGATGCGGGCATGCAGCGTCTGACGCTAAACCCTAGCTAAGGGGGTTGGCGTGAGCGCGACAGACGCGCAGACACTCACACGACAGACGCTGGTGTCAGCGTCTGTCCGTGGTGGCGTCAACGGCTGTGCGAGTGAGCGTGGGCGACAGACGCGGTGACACGTCTAACGCGCATCCGTCGGACGCGTCTGTCGGCTCAGAGCGTCAACACGCTCTCTGGACCGCGTCTGTCACTGGCGATAGACGCTGGTTCGCTAGCATCGGACGCGTCTGACGCAGTGGGCGCGAACGCGATGAATTCAAACGGTCAAACACGTGGCGGCCGTTGGAGCGACGGACGCTACTGTGCAATGTCTGTCGGTTCAGCGACAGACGCTACTGTGCAGCATCTATCGCCCCCGAAAATTGCCCAGTGAAGTTTCTAACGGCTCTATTCGATTGTGGTCTTATAAATAGAAGTCGTGGCCAGCCTTGGCTGTGAGCTGAGCACACTATAGTCTTTGTGGCTTATGTGGTAGTGCTTGGGAGCCCTCTAACTCACTCATGCTTGATAGTGTTCATCGGACGAGTGAGAGAGTGATTCTAGTGCGTTGCTTTGAGAGATTACATCGTGTGGCACTAGGTGATCGTGTTGCAAGCCGGTGGTGCTTGTTACTCTTGGAGGTTGCCACCTCCTAGATGGCTTGGTGGCTTGTGACTCCATCGAAGCTCGCAAGAAGATTGTGCGAGGCTTCGAAGAAGCTTTGTGAGAGGGATTGTGCTCACCCCGCGGGGATCGCGAAGAGCAACTCTAGTTGAGCGTGTCATTGAGCTACCACTCTTGATGGTGGGTTCTTGCGGCGCCTTTTGAGAGGCTCGGTGTGTGACCAATTAGCCGCCAAACCACGAAGTGTTGGTCGACACAACGGGGACGTAGCTTGGTGGCAACCAAGTGAACCTCGGGAGAAAATCACTGTGTCAACATTGCCTACTCTTCTCGGCGGTTTGCCTTCGTGCAACACAAGCTTGTATTTACTTTCATATATATCTTGCTTGTGTAGTTGCTCTTGTTCTAGTTGTGCTTGTGTAGCTAGCTAGATATCTTCTTGCTTGTGTAGCTAGAAGTATCCCCTTTGCGTGGCTAATTTGGTTTGTGTAACCTTGTTAGTCACATTGCTTAGCGTGTGTAGCTAAGTAATTTGCGCTCTCTAATTTGGCATTGGTTGCCTTGTTATTGAGCTTTGCTAGTGAGCTTAGGCTTTGTGTTTTTGCTTCACTAGTTGTGTAGGAGCTCCCTCGGTTGGTAAGGTACTAGTGCATAGGTTTGTGTGACCTTGCTCTAGAATTAATTAGGTGAGCTCTTGCTTAGCTTAGCATCTTTGTTGCCTAATTAGAATCATTTCTAAGGTGCTTAAGAACTTAGTTAGAGGGATGAAGTCTTGCCTAGACCGATAAGTTTAATTCCACAATTGTTTCAGTTAGCCGACATGTTTAATTTTTAGAAAGGACTATTCACCCCCTCTAGTCCGCCATCTCGACCCTTCAACAGTTCCCCTGTAGCGTGGAGACGTGCTGGGCGTTGATCTTTTGGCTTCTCCATCCACTGGTGTGACGTGCCGGGGCCATGCCTTGACCTGTACGCCTCCGTGCTGTGAAGGTGGGCAATGCTTGCGCCTGGATTTTCGTAGTGAGGAGGTTAGGTGGCATAACAACCATCACTCCTGTTGCTGTGGAGGTATGGACATTGCTGTGGACGTAAGGATGTCATCGTGGTAGAATGACCAGGGTCATATCACGTCAGGGCGTGGTTCCCGTGGTCCTGTTGACGGTGCACGGTCACATTCGTCCCATCGGTGGGAGTAGGGCACCGTGGTTGGGGGGTCCACGTAGCTTACCATCTCCCTAGAGGGTTACGCGTGTCCCTCGGGCGAGGCGGGAGTGAGTTGGGGGGTCGGGCGCTTTTGATGATGCCACAGGGGCTCGGGTGAGGCAGAGAGATGTCGTTCGAGACACCTATCATGCCCGAGGCCTTTCCGCAAGGCTCAGGTGAGATAGAGTTCGTCGTACGTGGCTGACATGCTATCGGTGCGTTTTGGGTCCCCTGTGATGGGGTTCTTTAATAAACTTGTAGGGTGCCGTGTTTTACCCTCTGTTGAGTACCCTGGGTATTTTGATACCCGACAGTAGCCCCTGAGCCTGTGGAGGAGTGGAGCACTCCTTCAGAGGCTTGAGAACGAGCGACTATGAGTAGTTTTTGATGTGTTTTTATTTTTAGAGGGACTGTTCGGTTGGTGCGCGTGAGCGCACCCGGCGGGTGTAGCCCCCGAGGCCTTGGAGGGATGAGTTATCCCTTCAAGGGCTCTTAATCGAGCGAGCATGGTGCTCTTCATGTGACCGCGGGTCGGGCAGGGAGTCCTCGAGCCCGTGGCCTTGACCATTCGCTAGGTCAGGATGCGGGAGAAGCCCCTGAGCCCCTGCGCGCTGCAAGGGACTGATCGGATGGCCTCTCTGCCGTCGTGTCATTTCCCTTGAGTTCTTTAGTAGAATAGAGGGATATACGTGGGCCCTCATCATCCCATTTGGGCCTTATCGCAGCTTATTTGATTTTTGAGAAGACTATCCGGTGGGTGTGCACGAGCGCATCCGCCGGGTGTAGCCCCTGAGGCCTTAGAGGGATGAGTTATCCCTTCAAGGGCTTTGAATCAAGCGAGTGGGTCCACCTCGGGAAGACAAGGGGTCATGCCGGGCAGTTGCTGTTGTGACGCTTCATGGGAAGGTGGGTGATTTGTGTTTAGCTGGTTATCCGCTCACATGACTCCGTTGTCACGTTGGGGTGTAAACCGTCTACGAGAGCGGTTCGCCTTCTCGAGGCGTGGTGTGAAACTAACGCGGTTCCCTTGGGAGATGAGTGGGACAGTTAGGTGTATTGAATACCTAGAGTTGAGAGGCCTCCCGGTGCCCTTTATAACCTGAGTCATGGTGCCCGACCCTGCCATCTCTCTTCTTCTATCCTTACTCTCTGTTCTTTTCTGCCACCTTAGCCATGGAGCATGGCGACTCATCTAGGGGTTCCAGCGTGGGTGGGCCGAGAGAACGGGATGGGGCGCCCTCTTGCCGCCATCACCTTAACGCCCAGTGTTGCTTCTTCATCGGGGTATGGGCGGGCTCAGGACGTGATGGCCTGGGGTGTTCTAACTCCGCTCCAAGAAGCCCATTCTGACTCTGCTCTAGGAAGCCATCACCCCCGTTGCTGTGGAGGTATGGACATTGCTGTGGACGTAAGGCTGTCGTCGTGGTAGAATGACTAGGGTCATATCACGTCAAGGAGTGGTTCCCGTGCTCCTGTTGACGGTGCACGATCACATCCGACCCATCATAGGGAGCAAGGCGCCGTGGTTGGGGGGTCCTTGTAGCTTACCGTCTCCCTAGAGGGTTACGCATGTGGTAACCTCTTTGGAGGAGGAGGAGGCGGCGCTCACCCATTCGCAACAAATGGAGTCCGACCGTCGGTGCACGAGTGAGTGCCTTTTTGTTTCCTCATTTCGTTCTTCTTAGTTGATCTAATATCTGATGTATGTCGTTTGTTTTGGGTAGAGCTGCTCATGGAGGTGGAGTCCCTCCGTAGCGCTGCCGATGTCCTGGAGGACTTTGTCCATACTCCGGCGAGGCGCTAGGAGGAGCGCCTTCTCAGCGCGAGAGCGCTGACCTAGGCGGTGATCGAGTGTGGCATCCATCAGGGGGGCGGCCGTCGCGCTGACGATGGCCCAGGCAACAACGGACGTGGAGCTCCAGAACGTTGAGGGCTTCTCGATGGGAGAGGGGTTAGGAGACTACGAGGACCTCCTAGAGGGCTTCGAGCCAGCGGCGAACGTCATTGCTGCCCTGGTCCCTGCGGACCATAGGTCCTCAACGAGGACCTGTAGGCCTAGTCTAGGACTCCCCCTCCCAAAAATGTAAAATAATTTATCTAAGAAATCAGTCTGTGTGATCATTGTTAAGTTTTGTTTTCCCCATTCCTGTTATTTCAACTTGTACTGATTGATAATGGTAGGCGAGGTCGCTGAGACCTTGCCTGTTGATGGTTCCCTTTGGGAAGGAACTAACTCGCGTGCGTGTAGTACTCGGGGTTTTTGACAGATCGATCAGACATTTGAGTGCAACAGTTTCCCGTGTCCCGAGGCGGGGTCAGTTGTGTTTTTATCAAGGCTTCTGCCACTGCCTAGGACCATAGGCACGTCGGGACGCTCGGGAGGGTTCATTCATGGGTCGGACACTTCTGCCCTTGGGCCTCATTCCTCGAGGAGGGGTCGGGCTTTCTTGCCTAAGTCTTAGGATCGCTGGCCCTTTGGGACGCTCGGGAAAGTTCGTTCGTGGGTTGGGCATTTCCGCCCCGGTTCCTGTGCCCCGAGGAGGGGTCGGACTCTCTTGCCTAAGTCTTAAGATCGTAGGTCCATCGGGACGCTCGGAAAAGTTCGTTCATGGGTCGAGCATTTCTGCCCCCGGGTCCTTCGAAGCCCTTACTAGGGCGTGGGCCCAGTCAAGTGGCTTTATTATATCCCTCACGCATCTTTTTTGCAAAGAGGAGGGTTTGGGCAACGCCACGGCTTCCCTCGCTATGTCGAGTCGTGGTGCCCGTTGAGTTGCAATCGAGTCGGTTCAAGTGAAGCCCTGGTTCCCGTTCGCAGGGATCCAACGGAGGTAAGCTAGTCACCGGCTTCAAAATTTCCTGGCAGTTGGTTCGGGGAGTTCCGAGGGTCAGTCAACCATCCCCGAGGGCTCACTGCCTTTTTTCAGAAAAAAGTCCTGAACCGTAAATCGGCTTGGACTTGAACATGGTTCGAGAAGGCCCACGACGCTCAGCGTGTCTGAGTACTGGTCGTTCGTTGCCCCTTCTCATACCATCCCTCACTCGGGTGGCTCAGAGTGGCTGTCGAACCCTTCGCGGGCCAGCCTTCAAACTCCATGCCATAATTGGACCATAAAGGGTGGAAATGTTTCATGTAATCATCGCTGATAATGTAAATCATGATTTAACGTGTAAATGATGAAATAAATCGTAGCAGATAACAAGCAACGATTTCATCGGTACGAAAAGATTATGTTTGAATAGAGTAATAGATCGTAAGTAGGGGATGGTATGGTGATCTACCAATCATGGCATGTCGACGTCATGCGCGACTTCCACCCTCCGACGCTATGGCCATGTGAGCTCATAGCCGTCGTCGTCGGAGTCACCGTTGTCGAGGAGGGGGTCGCAGATGCCAACGTAACAACGCAAAGCCCCTAGGTCATCGATCCCAGAGAAGTCAGCGTCGTCCCAGTTGCTGTCGTCCTCATTAGAGCTAGTGCTAGAAGCTGTCTCAATAGTCACGGGTACCTCCGTGATAGCCTGCGCATGGTGAGTCGGTAGATCTACAGGAATCTCCCCCATAGACGGATCAAAATGAATTACGGTCGAAGACTAGCCACGGGCCCTCCCGTGGTCATGTGGCTTGCCGGTCGGCATAATTTGGCCTTGGGAACCTCCTGGGCAGTCGTTCTTGGGGACCTGCCCCTCGTTTGTGCCCAGGCAGAGGTTAGACAGGGCCTTAGAGATGATGTCGATGTCAACAAAAGGGGGAAGAAGAACCAGATCGTAGTCCACTCCTATGCAAAAGAAATCTAGGTTGCCGAACCGGACATGGGAGCCTGGGTGAAGCGGATGTGGGGATTGGCCATCAAGATCTAGTAGATGGATTATGACGCGCAGAAGGCCCCTACCTAGCGCGCCAACTATCGGTGTCTAGAGGACCGGGTGTCTAAATAGAGCGACTAGTGAATTTGTATCTGCGCGTCTAGGCCTTGATGGCATGCAAAGCGGACACAAGGATGTATACTGGTTCGGATATGAACGGCCCTACGTCCATTGGGTTTCGCTGCGGTTCGTGTTGTCTTGCACCAGGGTGCTCGTAGTAGGGGTTACAAGCTTTCAAGAGAGGGAGATGTTCCCAAGTCTCTGGTGAGTGGTGTTGTGTGTTGTGTTTTTCTCTTTTTTCGCCTCTTCTAGATTTGGCCCTTGCCTCCCCTTTTATAGACTTTAAGGGGAGGGCTCGGGTTACATGCATGGTAAAGGGGTAAAAATAGGGAGAATGAAACAAAAAAGTAGCCTCGGGCGTAGCCATCCTCTTCCTTATTCGGTTGTGATGAGATACAGGCCCGATCTTCCGAGAGGTAACTGGTAAGTTCGACTTGTGGAGATCTCGACGTTGGCGATCCGGCTTCAAATCAGACACGATTCGAACCCCGCAACCGTTACACCACTGCTCCGTTGGTTATCAACCAAGCACAACTTGATTGACCTCGCCAAGAAGGCTTTTCCTGCAAGCGAATCGAAGAACACAAGCAAGAAGGTAAAAACACGCAATCTGAAATTGCAAATATGAATGATGCGAATATCAATTGAGGGTTCAAGAACTCGGTTCCAAAGGACTAATCGACACAGTGGAGGAGATCAAGAACAGGGGCCCTGGATCAATGTAAAAGGATTTGTCACCACAGTTACAATGAACGATTCAGTTTCTCGATGGAAAACTAAACTCTAAACAAAACCCAATTGTCTAGCAACGGCGGCGGCTGTTTTTATAGTCTAAGACTCGACCTAGGGTTGAGGACGGCCAGGGGTTGGGCGCCCACAACTTGGGCTTAAGGCCCGACACGATACATGGCCAAGTTGGCCCAAATAGGTGACGCAGCACCTTGCCGTGGTCACACAGAATGATCCACGGATCTTCTGGAGCTGGAACCAGATCCAAAACGACGGCGTCGTCGTCCCCTTTCCAACGCATCCAAGAACGCCCCGTTTCGATGTCGTATGAGAGAGTTATGACCGAAACAGTGACGACGTGTCTGCTGAATCCGAGGGTGACGTGGCAGCTGAGTTGGGGACGAATTGCAACTTAGAGAAGACCATAGCGTCGGTGTGTCCAGCGTGGCGATGTCCTCATCAGGTTGGATCCCTTGTAGCGTGGAGACGTGCTGGGCATTGATCTTTTGGCATCTCCATCCGCTGGTGCGACGTGCTGGGGCCATGCCTTGACCTACACGCCTCGGTGCCGTGAAGGTGGGCAGCGCTCGTGCATGGATTTTCGTAGTGCGGAGGTTAGGTGGCACAACAGCCATCACCCCCGTTGCTGTGGAGGTATGGACGTTGCTGTGGAGGTATGAACGTCGTCGTGGTAGAATGACCGAGGTCATATCGTGTCAGGGCGTGGTTCCCGTGCTCCTGTTGACTATGCATGGTCACATCCGTCCCATTAGTGGGAGCGGGCACCGTGGTTGGGGGGTCCCTGTAGCTTACCGTCTCGCTAGAGGGTTACGCATGTCCCTCGGGCGAGGCGGGAGTAAGTTGGGGGGTCGGGCGCTTTTGATGACGCTGCAGGGGCTCGGGCGAGGCAGAGAGATGTCGCTCGAGATGCCTATCGCGCTCGAGGCCTTTCCGCAAGGCTCAGGTGAGATAGAGTTCGACGTTCGCGGCTGACATGCTATCAGTGCTTTTTGGGTCCCCTACGATGGGGTTCTTTAATAAACGGGCAAGGCGCCATGTTTTACCCTATGTTGGGTACCCTAGGTATTTTGATACCCGACAATTGGGAACTCCGAGGATGAATTACTCATTCCTTCAGTGTTCGTGGTTCGGGTGGGAGCTCATGAGTCAAACCTAGAAATGGTATATGTTTGGTTTCAACTAACAAGGACTCCCCCACACTCAACATGACTTTCGCCTGGAGGGGTTTGGTTCTTATGACGAAAGAAGTGTGTTTGGCTATGAAGTGCTCAAGGAATTCTACTTGTTCCATCATAGTTTCGTGTGTAAATCTACCCCCGGTAGTCATATCTAGGCATAGGTCAGCTATGTCAAGACCTGTACAAAAGAGATGCAAAATCACGCCATCGGGTAATGACAAGTCTGGGCTGGCATGTAGTAACGTTAAGAACCTAGCCTAGGCTGTACCTATAGACTCCTTCTCGCGCTGCTCAAAGTCGAGGATTGCCCTAGGTAGAGAGTCGATACGGGACATGGGGAAAAAAGCAAGACAAAACTTGTCCTTAAGTTCATCCCAGTCCCTATTCGTGCTTTCTACGGTGTTTGTGTACCATTATTTCGCCCTCCCTGTGAGAGAGAAGGAAAACAATTTCTACCTTAAGGTTTCTTGTGTCATGCCTGAGATGCTCAGACATGAACACATTTCCTCAAAGTTTAGCAAGTGTTGGCAAGGGTTTTCATTATCGTGCATTGAGAAGGGTAATGCCCGAACCATGGCTATTAAGCCCGGGTGGAGTTCATAGCTAGATGGACAATTTGGTTTTGGAGAAAGTGGTGGCTCTTGGAACTCCCCCTTTGAAACGGACCGGTATGGGATTGGAGTTGAGTTCATGATGAAAATATTTTTGTGTTTTTATAAAAAGAAAAGATAAAGGATACAAATATGAGGACGAACTAGGTTTGAAGAAAATAGCAACAATTCTCCGACAACGGCGCCAGAAAGCTTGTTGGTATTTCTTAATGAATGTAGAAGAATTCGCAAGCATACAAAATTATAGTTGTAGCCTTCACCCGGAAGTATTCAGGGTATCATATTTTCCACAGGGAATGGAGGTACTTTCTTCTAGCTAGTTCGTCCAAGGACAACTCAAGGGTAGAGATAGAAAGGGGTAGAGACAGACTCCTATAGCTCTTAGGTCTTAAGGATAGCGATACTCTACTTCTACTTGTTTACTTTGAGCACTGGAGATCACCTGGTCTGCCAAGCGATGCCAACCTGTAGCTCTACGTCATACCCGAACGTAGGGGATTGAAAGGGACGGACATGGCTGTCACTACCTGCCGCCTATCCCTCAACTGTGGAGTACAAGACAAACGAAGCTAGCCTCTAGCCTAGACACCATGTCTATACTAGTGACTACTACTCTAGCATCAGCTAGGAACATCCGTCTTTATCAGGAGTCCTTTACTAGAGCATCCGCCACGGGGACAGACAACGAACCCGCAAACAAGAATAGGTAAAGCTCAACTAGACAAAAGACATAAAAGACTATAAGGACCATGAATACTTACTTAGCCAAGATCCCGTTAAGGAACCAAGCAAATACTCGTAGAGGTACAAGCTCAGGGAGACACCGACAAGCCCGGCGCTTCCCCGCTCTCTTCCCTCACATCTCACTTTCTCATTCTAGCTAGCTACTAGGGCATAGCCCTTTGGAAATAAGGCTCAAGTGATGCTCTTTCTCCCTTGGAGTGGTGTGTCCAAATGAGAGGGAGAGGCCCCCTATATATAGGGGAGGAGAGGGGGAATGTGTCATGGAATATTCTCTCACTTACTCCCTCAAATCGACCATCAGCGCATTTATTGTACCGACGAAGCTCAGGACTGACTTGATGCTGTTAGCACGGGCCACCTAGCCAAGGTTGAGCCCGAGGGGAGGCACCCCTGGCCCCTGCTGGCCTGACTTGAGTCTGTTTTTGTTGGGAGATATCTTCTGTTCTTCTAGACTTGGCCCACAATGTGCACCCTCGAAGTTGGGCTGATTGGTTGTCGGTTTTGCCTTTTCTCTCCACCTGGCTAGGCCCTAATCTGCCTTGGTGTTGGGCCTTTCTCGTGGGCTTGTGTTGGGCCTCTACTGTCACACCTGGTTTTAAGGACAAAACCAGATATACACTATATGTGAAATAAAGAAGTCAAATCTCACATATAGCCGCAGATAAATGTAATATCAAGAGACATGCTTAATAAACATAACGCAATAGTATAAGATATACCTTAGAGAGCAATACAGCGGAAAGACAACTCCGAACACCGGGTGTAGACTTCACTCCAGGAATAAACTAACTGGTTGATCACAAGCCTAACAATTCCAGAATCTAACAATCTGGTACCCTTCCTGAGATGTGGGAAATAGCAAGAGTGAGTCCATGTCGAACTCAGCAAATATATCATGGGGTTCATGAAGCTCAAAAGGTTTGACACGGGTTTACTGCAATATCTTTTAGTGAGTCATCTTTTTAGCATTTGAGTAGCAACAAGTTTATCATAAGCCCAAATAACCTCATGATCATGTAAATGAGAATAATGTATAGCAAGAAACAATAATCATTAGTGAACATCAATATCATCAGTGTTATCATTATCATCAGTGTTCATCATTTATTCTGTAAGGGTCCAAGGCCACTCGTGACCATGAGCACGGCTGTTATAACAGTTTTACACTCTGCAGAGGTTGTACACTTTCACTGTGAGTCATGATTACCCATATGCCCGGGATCGCGACTCCCAAAACACTTCCAAGGTGAGCAGGCAGGGAAACACTATGAAGCCTTTCAAAGGTTCGTCTAACAAGTTAGGGCCGCTAGGTTTCAGAAGTCAGTCCGTGTGATACACCACGCAGGGATCCACAGTCTGCTTTACCCCATTTGCGCCACAAGGGTAACCTCTAACAAGCTAGAAAAGGTCCTCATACTGAGCTAAAGCCAGAGCCATATAGCCCTCACAGTTGTACTATAAGTCCCGGATGTTCGCTTACAGATAAGTCCTTATGGAGAGAAACTAGAGCACCATAAAAACAACCAAATATGCTCTAGCCCTCTTGAGCCATATTGCTTTAAAGCATCATTTAAACATTTATTGCATATATCATTAGTCAAGTTACAGATCATGGTTATTTATCTTGAGCACTAGCATAAATACTACCCAATGCAATGTTCCATGGGTGTCAAGGTACAAGATACAAAAACTAGGATATCCTTAGTGGTAACAAGGTAGACACATGCACATGAATTAAGTATATTAAAGGTGAATAGGAAACAAGGATGATCCCATGCTATACTTGCCTTAAATCAAGATCCTTCTCTGATTCAAATCTTCAATTAATAGCTTCTTGAATCTCCACGTAAATCTCACCGACTGGACTTGATCACTAAATCACCACACACACATCGAGCAATCATATACGAAGCAAACAATGAATAATAATTAGAACAGTACACCAAACAATTTAAAGAAATTTGTAAACTAACCTACGCGTTGCTACGAACACATAAACGCGGAAAACACGCTAATCGGAGCTACGGTGAAAGAAATACATACATCGAAAGATTTTGTTGTATAAAACGGAAAATTATAGGTCTCATTTGTTTTAACTATATAAAATCATATATACATAGGATAAAATACTTTTTATAGATATTCAAAAGTGACTTAGGTTAAGCTACATTTAAATTTAGAAAAGTAAAGGAGAAATCAATAATATTTTATTTATAAATCTAGTTGCACAGTTAATAATCAAATTAGATCTAAACATTGAAATTCCAGAGATTTTGATAAAGAAAACATTAATACTATTACATAGTTCATATTGTTATAAATCCATTGAAATTTGGACGGACTAATTCGGAATTAAAACAAATAAGTTATGAATTAAACGAGATTTTCTTTAGTAAAGTAATAGATTAAATCTAACATCGAATCTTAAAGGTAGAAAACCTAGCCAACAGTAGCACTAACAGTATAAAAAGTTTGTAAAACTCTTCTACACGTTACTACGATCACATAGACGTAAAGATCACGAAATTCGGATTTAAAACGTAAAAGTTATGAGTTTCTAAGATTTCCTATAGATAAATAATTACTTTAATATAAACTCAAAAATAAATTGTCACAAACCTACTGTACAGTTCTATCATCATGTAGAGCTCGCAAATATGAATCTAACGCAATTTGAATGGATCAAATCGGAGTTAAAACGGAGATTCTACGACTAAAACAAGTTGAATGGCAAAACTGTAAATATCAGAAAACGTATTTTTGATTTACCGAGAAGAAATACGCTTTCAAAACGAAGAAACGGATTTCGGATAATACGCCAAGGACCGCGGGTTAAACCTTAAAGAAATCCAGGGTCTCTTTAGCAAAAACGCCGGCCGAACCGTTATCGGCTATTCTCAGCCGTTGGATCTAAAGTGAACGGCTCGGATGGGATCGGAGAGGGAGCCGGCGGCGCTCCGGCCGGGTTTGGTCCCGACGGCGACCTCCCGCGGCGGCGCCATGGCCGGAGTGTCCTATCTCGCGCTACGGAGCACTAGCTTGCGAACGGAAAACACAGGGAGAGAGAGAATGACATGGCGAGCTCACCTAGGGCAAAATCGTGGCCGAGGATGAAGCAAGGAGAGCGTGCGGTTCGGAGAGGCGGATGGTGGAGGCGGACCTTCGGCCGTGGCCACCACAAGGCGGTAGAGCTGCGATTTGCGGCCGATTGAGGAGCGGGGAAGGGCGGCGGCTCCGTTTTTATAGTCCGGAGGTGGCGCTAAAGATGGAAAGGGGAGGATTGAGGTGACGGATTCGATCGGGAGAGCGAAGGAAAGAAATCGGAGCCGGCGTGGGGAGGAAGAAGGCGCCTGACATGCGGGCCTGAGTCGTCAGTGACTGGGAAGCGGGGAAAGGAAGGCGCAAGCGGCTAGCTGGGCCGGCGGCCGCGGCTCGGCCCACGCGGGCGATCGGGAGGAGGAAACGGGCCATGCGCTGAGCAGGCCGAGGCGGACGCGGGGTAAGTGGGCCAGCGCTGCGGGCTGCGGAAAGAAACGGGCCGAAACCGAGATGAGCTGATTTTCTATTTTCTTTTTCTTTTCTAATTTTTTCAAAGCAGATTTTCAAATCAATTTTGAATTGCCTTTTGTATTTTCAAAAAGTACACACAATGCAAATTAATATGCAGCAGCATGAATGCTCAAACATGTTTCTATCCTTATATTTGACTTTAAACTAATAAAAATTATTATTATTCTAAATTTGCATGCTCACAAAAATACATAAAAATCATATTTTCCTATTTTTCATTTTCAAAATTTTAGGGTGTTACAATTCTACCCCCCTTAAGATGAATCTCGTCCCGAGATTCGGAAGATGATGATAAAAGAGATAATAACACTTTGTCTTTATTTGATCCTCATTTTCCAAATTACTCTTTCGTTCAGAGTCATGAGACAGTTTCTCATATCCCGACTGACTAATCTGCCTAAACATGATCATCTCACCTATTGAGCTCCTCCAAAGTTATTTGTTCCTCTGCTATGACTTCTGTAAACTCATGGTCCACTTTGCTATCCTCAGTATACCTATCTTCTAATTGGTCATTCTCACCTCCCTCAGGTAAGAGTCGACCACCTTGATACTCAATTCTTTTCCCTGTCGGTGTTGTTAAGAGCATTGTGCACCGAGTACCATGAATCACTCCTTTGTGTGCACAGAGCCATCCATTACCAAGAACCACGCGAATTATAAGTGACTCCAACACAATGAGTGTTGCGGTGAAGTTTTCCTTGTTTATGACAAGACTGACATTCGGGCATATCTGATCTGCCTGCATTTCTCCCACTGGGGTTTGAACTAGCAAAGGCCTCCTCATTGGACACTTCACCATCTTGCACGTCTCTACCATGTGGGCGGAAATGAAAGAATGCGAAGCACTAGGGTCAAATAAAGCAAAAACTTGTACTGAGCTTACTTGAATATAACCTCCCACTACTTTGGTAACTCCATGAATTTTATCCATATCCACATTGCTCAGTCTTCCATTGACATAGTTTTGCTGCGCTTTGCTTCCTTGAACAGGCTTCTTATGGGCTTTCCTTTTTCGCTTTCGTTGTTGTGGATTCTGACTTAGCTCACTCCCAACTTGCTCTTCAACATTGTTGTTTTGATAGTGCTTAGCTTCGTCATACGCATAACATTCTTCAATGGCAGAAACATCAGTCTTTTCCCACATATTAGTGTGAGACGTCATATAGGGCTCCTGAGTCATGAGACGCTACACTTCCTATCATCAAGTGACCAACATCAGCAACGCGAACAAGTACAGATGATAATGAGCTATCTAAAGGGACAACTCTCGTCTCCATGGATCCAAAGTTATCAACCTTGTTCACAGGACATTTTTGCTCATGAGTGGCAACTCAATCATGGAGATTAACCAATACTTCCAAATAAAGAGTTCAATCTTAATAAACCTTCTTTACATTGGCTACCCCCCTTAAAATAAGGGACACTGAATAGGTAGCTTGAACCATTTTCTAGATGAGCTAAAAAGTGTTCTGACATCCCAATGATTGTCTTGTGTATGGGTAAGAACAAGAAATCTGAAATTTCTCGCGAGTAGAAAATCAGCAGTGCAGTAAAACAGCTGTAACTCTCATTCTGTTAATCCAATGAAGCTGTAGTTTACACCGATGGAAAGCTTATAAAATTCTCTATAACTTTCTTATAGAACATACTTCCAGATTCTGTAGTTAACTTGGTCGAAAACAGTACATATCAGATTCTGTTCCAGGTTTCGGACAGCACAGATCCATCATTTTGTGATTTTCATAACTCCCAAACCAGAATAGCTATGAGGGTGATTCTTACGGTCAGAGAAAACATGTTGAAGTCTACTATTGTCCAGAAAATTTCCATGATTTGTGGTCATCCAAGAACAGAGGCATAAGCTGAAGAAGACAGACTGCTCCAAAAAGATAGGATAAGGCAGAAACAACAAAACGAACCCGGCTATTTATTTCATTAATCCTTATACCTTAGGCCTATAAACTAAATGAAATCATGGATAAAACCCACAAGATCATTCCACTCATTACAAAATTCCAACTCAAGCATAAACATAAGCACAAAGCAACTAAACACTTAAAAGTTCATAAGCCACACATTAAGACGACTCAACTTGGCTACTAACGGTTTTATTACACAGGACATAACTCCTATTTCTTAAACATGGTGTGATTGTAGCAGCATCCGAAGTAGATAGAGTCTCTTACGTTCCTGAGTCCTCTATATTGACATCTGAATCTCTGCATCCCTCTTTACCATTCTTATAACTCATACCTTAAGATGGGTCAACCTTGTATCCCTCAGGTATAGATTTAATACCCTCATACTCAATCCTTTCTCCTGAAAGTGTAGTTAGAAACACTGAACGTTGGGCATACTCAATCACTCCTTTACAAGTAGATAATCAGTCTATTCCCAGGATAACATCAATGCCCATTAATTCCAAAACAATGAGGTTTGCCTTAAAATTTACCCCCTTTATGTCAAGACTAACTTTTGGGCATATGCAGTCTGCCTTTATTTCACCTCTTGGAGTTTCAACCATAACTGTTTTTCCCCTTGCAAGCATAAGTATGTTATGATCTTTTACATATTGTCTAGATATGAACGAATGTGAGGCACTGGGGTCAAACAAAACCTTGGCGTTTCCTGAACTTACTGGAATTGATCCAAACACGACCTCCTTAGCTCCAGGAATGGTGGTAATATCCACATGTTTCAACCTTCCATGGATGTAATTTCTCTTTAATTTATTTCCCTGCACATGCTCCTTTTGGACATCCTGTCCTGGGTCTTGCTGTTGTTGATTCTTCTGCGGGCAAGATTTGACATAATGTCCTTCCTGCTGGCAATGATAATATTTTCTCTTAGCTGGATCTTTTGTGATGTCATACTCCACGGAACTGTTGTTTGGTATGCTGCTATCTTGCTGGCCATAAAAGTTCACCTTCGTCCCTTTGGCTTGTTTCCTAGCTTGTTTGGCCTTTCGGGGTTGATACTCCTTATAGGTAATTGTCCACCCATCTATGACTACTTCATGGGGAGTAGTTTTAGCGAGAGGGGCTTCTAACTCTTCAGGGTTTGCATTTGTTTGACAGGGGATCAGGGCTGCATGTGACAATGTAGTATAACTCGATTGCTGATTGCTTTCCACAAGTGGTTCTAATGAGATTGCCTTTCTCTTCTTGTCCATGTTGATCGCAAAATTTGGATCCACCTTGACTTTCCCCTTATTAGACTCATTTTGAAGACAGGGAAAACCATAATGCTTACAGCAGTGACATTGTTCCTGCTCTCCAAGTGCCTTACTATCAACATCTTTATTGGATTTCATATTCTTCCAAGCTTCTGCTACTTGTATCTTCTCTGGCCCCTAGGATATGTTGGTCTGACCTTAAGATGAGCATTGTTGAGAATTTCCATGTTGAGCCATTTCTTCTGATATTTGATTTTGCATTGCTAATAGCTTCTTGTCAAAAGTGAGCAAGAGCGACACAATTCAGTCCTCTTAACCTCTGAAGTCCAAAGTCTTCTCGTCACGAGCCATCTAATAGACAAGGAGAAAAGGTTCAAAAATAGAGACAAGGTTTTTATAACAGAACGGGGATAGAATTAAGCATAACTTTGAGAAAATAACAAAGTTAAAGAGAAAGCAAGAAATAGGCAAAATGGAAACATGCTAAACGTCCAGTTCTAACTAGGCTTGCGTCCTACAGTCAGCATTGCTCTGATACCACTCTGTCACACCCGGTTTTAAGGACAAAACCAGATATACACTATATGTGAAATAAAGAAGTCAAATCTCACATATAGCCGCAGATAAATGTAATATCAAGAGACAAATGCTTAATAAACATAACGCAATAGTATAAGATATACCTTAGAGAGCAATACAGCGGAAAGACAACTCCGAACACCGGGTGTAGACTTCACTCCAGGAACAAACTAACTGGTTGATCACAAGCCTAACAATTCCAGAATCTAACAATCTGGTACCCTTCCTGAGATGTGGGAAATAGCAAGAGTGAGTCCATGTCGAACTCAGCAAATATATCATGGGGTTCATGAAGCTCAAAAGGTTTGACACGGGTTTACTGCAATATCTTTTAGTGAGTCATCTTTTTAGCATTTGAGTAGCAACAAATTTATCATAAGCCCAAATAACCTCATGATCATGTAAACGAGAATAATGTATAGCAAGAAACAATAATCATTAGTGAACATCAATATCATCAGTGTTATCATTATCATCAGTGTTCATCATTTATTCTGTAAGGGTCCAAGGCCACTCGTGACCATGAGCACGGCTGTTATAACAATTTTACACTCTGCAGAGGTTGTACACTTTCACTGTGAGTCGTGATTACCCATATGCCCGGGATCGCGACTCCCAAAACACTTCCAAGGTGAGCAGGCAGGGAAACACTATGAAGCCTTTCAAAGGTTCGTCTAACAAGTTAGGGCCGCTAGGTTTCAGAAGTCAGTCCGTGTGATACACCACGCAGGGATCCACAGTCTGCTTTACCCCATTTGCGCCACAAGGGTAACCTCTAACAAGCTAGAAAAGGTCCTCATACTGAGCTAAAGCCAGAGCCATATAGCCCTCACAGTTGTACTATAAGTCCCGGATGTTCGCTTACAGATAAGTCCTTATGGAGAGAAACTAGAGCACCATAAAAACAACCAAATATGCTCTAGCCCTCTTGAGCCATATTGCTTTAAAGCATCATTTAAACGTTTATTGCATATATCATTAGTCAAGTTACAGATCATGGTTATCTATCTTGAGCACTAGCATAAATACTACCCAATGCAATGTTCCATGGGTATCAAGGTACAAGATACAAAAACTAGGATATCCTTAGTGGTAACAAGGTAGACACATGCACATGAATTAAGTATATTAAAGGTGAATAGGAAACAAGGATGATCCCATGCTATACTTGCCTTAAATCAAGATCCTTCTCTGATTCAAATCTTCAATTAATAGCTTCTTGAATCTCCACGTAAATCTCATCGACTGGACTTGATCACTAAATCACCACACACACATCGAGCAATCATATACGAAGCAAACAATGAATAATAATTAGAACAGTACACCAAACAATTTAAAGAAATTTGTAAACTAACCTACGCGTTGCTACGAACACATAAACGCGGAAAACACGCTAATCGGAGCTACGGTGAAAGAAATACATACATCGAAAGATTTTGTTGTATAAAACGGAAAATTATAGGTCTCATTTGTTTTAACTATATAAAATCATATATACATAGGATAAAATACTTTTTATAGATATTCAAAAGTGACTTAGGTTAAGCTACATTTAAATTTAGAAAAGTAAAGGAGAAATCAATAATATTTTATTTATAAATCTAGTTGCACAGTTAATAATCAAATTAGATCTAAACATTGAAATTCTAGAGATTTTGATAAAGAAAACATTAATACTATTACATAGTTCATATTGTTATAAATCCATTGAAATTTGAATGGACTAATTCGGAATTAAAACAAATAAGTTATGAATTAAACGAGATTTTCTTTAGTAAAGTAATAGATTAAATCTAACATCGAATCTTAAAGGTAGAAAACCTAGCCAACAGTAGCACTAACAGTATAAAAAGTTTGTAAAACTCTTCTAGACGTTACTACGATCACATAGACGTAAAGATCACGAAATTCGGATTTAAAACGTAAAAGTTATGAGTTTCTAAGATTTCCTATAGATAAATAATTACTTTAATATAAACTCAAAAATAAATTGTCACAAACCTACTGTACAGTTCTATCATCATGTAGAGCTCGCAAATATGAATCTAACGCAATTTGAATGGATCAAATCGGAGTTAAAACGGAGATTCTACGACTAAAACAAGTTGAATGGCAAAACTGTAAATATCAGAAAACGTATTTTTGATTTACCGAGAAGAAATACGCTTTTAAAACGAAGAAACGGATTTCGGATAATACGCCAAGGACCGCGGGTTAAACCTTAAAGAAATCCAGGGTCTCTTTAGCAAAAACGCCGGCCGAACCATTATCGGCTATTCTCAGCCGTTGGATCTAAAGTGAACGGCTCGGATGCGATCGGAGAGGGAGCCGGCGGCGCTCCTGCCGGGTTTGGTCCCGACGGCGACCTCCCGCGGCGGCGCCATGGCCGGAGTGTCCTATCTCGCGCTACAGAGCACTAGCTTGCGAACGGAAAACACAGGGAGAGAGAGAATGACATGGCGAGCTCACCTAGGGCAAAATCGTGGCCGGGGATGAAGCAAGGAGAGCGTGCGGCTCGGAGAGGCGGACGGTGGAGGCGGACCTTCGGCCGTGGCCACCACAAGGCGGTAGAGCTGCGATTTGCGGCCGAATGAGGAGCGGGGAAGGGCGGCGGCTCCGTTTTTATAGTCCGGAGGTGGCGCTAAAGATGGAAAGGGGAGGATTGAGGTGACGGATTCGATCGGGAGAGCGAAGGAAAGAAATCGGAGCCGGCGTGGGGAGGAAGAAGGCGCCTGACATGCGGGCCTGAGTCGTCAGTGACTGGGAAACGGGGAAAGGAAGGCGCAGGCGGCTAGCTGGGCCGGCGGCCGCGGCTCGGCCCACGCGGGCGATCGGGAGGAGGAAATGGGCCGTGCGCTGAGCAGGCCGAGGCGGACGCGGGGTAAGCGGGCCGGCGCTGCGGGCTGCGGAAAGAAACGGGCCGAAACCGAGATGAGCTGATTTTCTATTTTCTTTTTCTTTTCTAGTTTTTTCAAAGCAGATTTTCAAATCAATTTTGAATTGCCTTTTGTATTTTCAAAAAGTACACACAATGCAAATTAATATGCAGCAGCATGAATGCTCAAACATGTTTCTATCCTTATATTTGACTTTAAATTAATAAAATTATTATTATTCTAAATTTGCATGCTCACAAAAATACATAAAAATCATATTTTCCTATTTTTCATTTTCAAAATTTTAGGGTGTTACATCTACTTTGGGCCCGGCCCACTTTTCCATTAGTGGTTGGCCTAGGTATGATAAGTGAGTGGCCTTTTTCCCTCTTTTCTCCTTGCTTTTGCTTGGGCCAAAATGAAGAGTGAGTGCTTTTATAATGTGCTTCTCTTTTGGCCCATCTTGGTATGATTTTATGTTGTCCCTGCAAAACAAGGTATTCACCAAAACCTATGGAGTTTGTTAGTTGAAAACCCTATTTACTAAGTTTGGTGTGGTTTTATATAGAAGTTGGCGGTAAAAAGTATGAGTTAAGGACCGCCAACACTTAGGTTAAAATGACCTTCTTTAATCAAAGTTTGACATGGTGTTTAATTTTGATTAATGAACCTTGAGTTATTACTGTCATAAACAATAAAAGTAATCTAAAGAATGGAGATGAATCAAGGCTGGGTTCACTTTGCAAACTTTACCATAGGCCTTGTTTGAGTTATTCTAAAAAGATAGAAAGTTGGGTGAACAAATAAAAAATAAATGCATAAACTAAATATATATATTATAATGATAATCATGATAATAGTAATAATCACTATAATAATAAATCATAGGTTCCCCAGTATTACAGCTGGTAGAGCCCTTGTTTGTTTCAACTTTTGCTTTTCTGTTAAATAAAAGCAGGTACATCAATAAGTGTGGGGGTGATTTCTCATGAACACACATTCGAGATCTCCCACCAACATGTTGCACAACCATCATACGATCCATCATGCATGAAGGACAAGACAGAAAGTTTCAGAAAGGATTGGCTGAACTTCTAGTTCAGCCAAGCCATCTCTAATCCCCCTTAACTCCTTCCTCTTCAACGATGGTTTGTGCACCACAACCCTCAACGCCCTCCAATTTTAAGTTTAAACAAACATAAATCTTGATCACTAAAATTACACTCAATTTATCCCTACTATCTCCTCCTGATGAACAATGCCCTAGGTACCACACTTCATTTAAAATTTTGAAAAGTGACATGTTCATAACATGTTTAAGATAGAAGCTTGCATAAAGTTTGTTCCATATACATACACTTATGCTTGTGGGAAAATATTCTAATAGGACAATCATGTTGACTAAGTTGTTGTGAGGTGTGATATAGTTCTGACTTAGAAATCCTACCATTTCTATTCAAAGTACTTGGAGAATTTATTTTGATGAAAATATAAAACCATAGTATCACATACTCTTCAATTGATGAGCAATTCCTACCAAAGCCAAATATGATATCTTGCAAAATTCAAGCCTTCTACATAAGCTGCTTGTTATTGTCTTGAGTTTGGTCAAGTCTTGTTGACCCTTATTGAGAGATTTATCATGCTCCCAAGATCGAGATCACGTACATTCCACATACACATGCTGCTCCTACACTAGGAGTACACAAAAACATACTTTCCTCTAGATCTACTAAAAATTCTGCTCCTACACTGGGAGTAGACAAAAATATGTTGGTTAGGGAAATACTCTATGTTCTAAAAAGATAATGATCTCTCTCTAAATATGTGGTTTAGGAGAAGAGACATGGGCTATGCAAAAAGCTTAAAAAAATTTGGACACATGAAGGTCCAAGTACAAAAAAAAATGATGAGCACATGAAGGCTCATGTATTGAAAAGAGAAGAAAGAAAGATAGCCATGTTTCAAAATAACAAGTTATAGAGAGAGATCATATCCACAAAAGGAGTATAGTTTTTGTTTACTTTTCACACACATGCACATCTTGATCTAAAAGTATGACACTTCTCTCTATGGATCCTTAATTTGACTTTACAACATATGCAATATAAGTATGCTATTTTGTTTATCCCTACCTAAAGCTCCACATAAACCTTTTAGAAGTAGGAGAAAACAAAAGAAGGCAAAATAGCAAAACATTGCTATGCCTTGGTGAGGAAGTATGCACCATTGAGTGATTTGAGAGTGCCATTTGAGGGAGTATAAAGTGAACTATGCTTTTTCTTGAGAAAAATTTCAAAAACTCCAAGTTGCTAAGATATGAAATCGGGAAGATAACTTTGTTTTGAGAACTGTTTCGCTTTATAACAACCCAAAAAACAAGGAATGTGTTGGAATAACTTTTATGTAAGCCATATATCTTAGAGTGTTTTGCTCATGATTACTTTTATCTCTAACTTTGCTCGAGGATGAGCAAAGGGGTAAGTGTGGGGGAGCTTGTTGGCGGTCTTTACCGATCAAATCCGACCGCCAATTAGTACACAAAAAGAGGAGAAATTGGCAATCTTAAAGCACATATGCATTTAATATTAACCAAGTTCCACATGTATTTGGAGAACGTCATTTTACAGGTCACAAACACAAATACCTGGAGAAATTCACTGAAAGGCGCTTTCCCGACGCTGATTTGCGCAAAGAAACAAGGGAGACGCCCACCAACTCACTCAACCGGGGCAAAGCACCACTGGGGGTTGATCCAGGCCCAGCCCAGAACCTACCACACGAAGGCGGTGGTGAGGTGGCACGATCAAGGGGCGGTCGATCCCCAGCCGGTGCTCCTCTGCCTCTCCTTGCTCAGGCGGTGGCATGCTCCTATGCAGAGGCAGTGCAGCTCGGGGTTTCACGCAAGAATAGACAAAGCACCGCCTCTCCTCCTTGTATGAATAGAAGAGTACCCCAATCTCTAACACACCACAAGGAAGAAGAGCACAACTCACTTGAGTTAGAGCAACACTCCAAAGGGGCTTAGGCCCTAGTAGCTAACTAGAGTTGTAAGGGAGAGATGTGAGGGAGAGCTCAGGGAAGCACCAGACTTGTTGGTGTCTCCCCAATACCTCGACGAGCATCTTACTTTGACGGGTTCTCTCGCTAAGTGAGTGTTTGTAGCACCAGGTTTTCCGAAGATTACCAAGCGCTCACTATTTGTGTGCCCAGGATGTCCACGTAACACATATAGAGACAAATATGAAAATTATCAAAGACAAATGCTTTATTATATATCAAACATAGTTACAACAAGACTTACAACTATTACAAATTCTTAATCTTCTCTTCGGGATTCCATACTCTACAGGGACGGTTGATTGGGGGAGCACTCGCCTAGTACTCTTGGAAATCCTCATGAAACTCTTCACTTGAATCACCATCTGGTACCCATCCAAGATTTTTGTTGATTGTAAAGTATGAGCGCATCATACTCAGCAAGTATAACATGAGGTTATACAAGGATCAAGAAGGCTTGACTCGGCTATATTGTGGTAAGCATTTTTAGTTGGTCATATTTTATTTATTAAACCTGAGTTACTAGGTTATGCTTAAAGCTCCCATGTGAGTATAATTAATTATCATCATCATTAACCATCACCCATGCCATCCATAGAACCACTTGTGGCCGTGAGCATGGCTAATATATCAGTTTTAAAATAACTCTGCAGAGTCTGTACACTTTCACCATGAGTCGTGTTACCCATATGCCCGGGGTGATCAGCCTCTTGACCCACTTCCAAGATAAGCCGGCAGGGTTCACTACGAGGCCTTTCCAAAGACCCCTCTAACAAGTTAGTGGCCGCGAGGTTTCAGCAGCTAGGCGAATGGAGGCCCCCTTCAAGACTGGCACATCTTAACCGCAGCCCAGTACACATCTTGACAGATAAGAAGTCATTCTGCAACCTAGCCCCCCCTCTTGTGTCTTTCAGTAACCACTAATAAGCTACAAAAATCTAATTACTTAGCCAAGACCAGAGTCATGTAGTCCTCATGGTTGTACTGTAAGTTCTAGGTGGCCGCTTTAAGATTCAGTCCTTACGCATGATAGACTAGAACACCCAAAAAGCCCAATGCTCTAGCCCCCTTTCTGTCCATGTTGCTCAAAAGCATCATTTTTACCTTTGGTTCCATAAGTCATTTAATCAAAATTAACATTATAACATTTAGTAATTTGCAAACTAAGCAAAGCTACCCATATGCATGAACCCAGGGTAATCAAGGAATAGGGTACAAAAGTACTAGGTAAAGTCCTTAGGGGTTCATCATATTAGACACATGCATATGAAAGTGATTATAAGGTTATTAGGTAACAAGTGAACTTATGTTACACTTGCCTCCAATTATCCGCTCAAACCATTCCGATTTGCTTCTGGATCACCCTTGAGTAGCTTCACTTCTATAGAGCACCCGCAACATCCGGCACAAACACAATGATTAAACCTAAAAATAGTACACCATGAATTACAAAAACAAGGTACGTAAAAACGATTCTAGCGCAAAGGGTACGGTTGCGTGAGCGCAAAACCACAAAACGAGCCACTTTTAAGATTATATGGGATTTTTAAGTTTGAGGATCTTAAATCTGAAATTGACATTTGGATTAATGTAAATATTTTTCTAGAAATAAATTTAAATTACATAGAAATGGAATTATGACTAGGATATCAAGGACTAGAAAGGGGGATGACTGTGATGTAGATGAAATAAAGGGAACGTGGGCTACGGTATTTATAGAAATACTGGGAATATAAATATGAAGATAAAGAAGGCGTATACGGCATCAACATGACGAGGTGACGACATCATCAAGGAATAAGCATATATAAGATTTTTGATCTATAGGCTTATTAGCTTTTGTGTGAACTTGACTGTGTTGGCGGATGCACGCATGGATAAATTAAACTGGCGTATATAGAAGCATGTGATTATACGCAAGGTTCTGTTAGACGAGATTTTGGCTCATGACTCCTGGTATTTGAGTCGACTTTGGAAGAGAATGAACATGATAGCTTCTGCAGGAAATAAACAATTGTAGCAGCCTATGGACGATTATGCATGAACTGACGTGATCAGTAAAGGACTACTTCTGGAAATCTTCTTTGGAGTAGTGCTAGTGGAATCTAGCTATACAGACTTGGTGCAGATTAGCAAGAGTTGCCATGTACAGACCACGACAAATAAAAGGATTCTGGAGAGCATGGTCTAGCAAAGTTTAGGAACGTGCGTGCGAAACTGAAAGGGTTCAGGAAGGGTTCTCACCAACGCACGACGATCATCGGCGATATGACTCAACTCATCGATGACCAAGGTCTGCAGTACTTGCTGAAACTCGTTGGGACGGCGTCTGCGGCCATGGATGGGTGACAAGGATACGATCGACGGCACGACCATATGGTGTTCCTGCGATATGGACGATGGACATATAGGAGATGCGGCGGAGGCGAAGCTCACCGTCGCTGGAGAAGACCTGGCTGCACCAAGTTTACACAAGAAAGAATAGAAGTGGCTGAATGGGTGCTGTGAACATTGGGATCCATATTTATAGAAAAGAGGAGGCAAGGATAGGACACGCAGGAGATGGCCGGATTGTGGCAGGCTTCAATGCCGAGCACTGACTTCTCACATGATGATGGAAGTGAACGTCTGAACAGTTACTTGATATTGATTGGCTAGGATTGGATGGGGGACTCAAGTTTGGCGCAGGAGTCGACCATAATAGACGTACGGCCACAAAAGAAATTGATACCCATGGAGGGGAGAGATTAAGAGGTAGATACATCGAACTTGGCACATGCAGATGATTTGTTGGTGACTTTTTGGAGTTGTACGTGGTACATGAAACAAAATAGAGTTCAGGAATAAATCAAGTGCAAAGAAATAAAGCAAAGAGATAACATGAATGGCCTAATTAAGATGGGGGAACCATGGGTGGACGTAAAATGGCTGGTAGGTCAACAGACCAGCTGCCGTGAGATGGAGAGGAAGAGGCCAATAGAAATTTGATGGACCAGTTAAACAGAGAATATATTATGCGTGTAATACAAGAACATGGAGGACTGATTGACGTGCAAATGATTAAGGCCCTGTTCATCCGACTTATAATCCGTACTTTTCAGCTTATTTTTTTAGCCGAAACAGTATTTTTCTCTCACAACAAATCAGCCAACGGTGTTTTTTAGCCGGCTTATCAGCTCAGCCGAACGGGGCCTAAGCATGTAGATAAAGGAAATATGAGAAAAAAAAGAGAAAGGGAAATTAAGTTTACAATGGAGACGGTGGCTATTTTGTACGAGGACTAAAATGTGATACGGGGAGAGAATATGAGATTGATAATGAACGAACAAAGATTTACCATGAGATCAAAAGGATTTTAGTCAAACAAAGATTAAAGAGCTTGACTAAGATTTTAGAAATCATATTTAAATTACTTTTTTTAAAGAGTTAAATTACTTTTTCAAAGACATTTAAAACTCAAACTATTTTTTTAGAACTTTATAAAACATAATTTGAACTTTTTTAAGAAAACAAATAGAACAAAACCTATTCGAGCCTTTATCGAATTTTCTAAATCCATGTTCCACTCAAGAAACTTTATGCAAGGGCATGAAATGCAACAAACAACAATATTAATTTGTAAAAGTTTTATAAAATTATTTTCTTTCGTCCACTAGATTGACAACAAATTACTAAAGCTTGAAAAATTTTAGAAAAAATACTAAATCATATATTTTATTTAGCGTTTTATATTCACATCCCAAAATAGAAATTTTGGGGTGTGACAGTGTTCGTATTTTCTATGATATAAAATCTTTTGATTAGTTAAACTTTACTCTTACTTGTTTGCGGGTTCGTCGTCCACTCTCACAGCGGATACTCTAGTAGAGGCCATGATAAAGACGGATAACCCTACCAAAATGCTAGAATAATAGTCAACAGGGTAGACGTGGTGTCTAAGCTAGAGGCTACCTTGGTTTGTCTCGTGCCCCACGGTTGAGGGGTAGGCGGCAGGTGGTGACAGCCCTGTCCGTCCCTTGTAATCCCTCACGTTCGAGTTCGACGTAGAGCTACAGACCGGTATCGCTTGGCAGATCAGGTGTACGCTGGTGTCCGAAGTAAGCAAGTAGAAGTATAGTTTATCTATCCTTAGACCCTATAACCATAGGAGACCATCTCAACCTCAGCCAACTCTACCCTTGTGTTGTCTTTGGATGAACTAACTAGAAGAGTGCCTCTGTTTCCTGTAGAAAATACGATACCCTGAATACTTTCGGGTGAAATACTTCAATGGTAATTCCATGTGCTTGCGGATCATTTCTGTATGTGTTAAGAAATACCAGCAATAAGGTACAACCGAAGTATATGAAGTATGAAAGAAATAAAGGAAGATAAATATAGTTGCACCAACATAAAAACTTCATTCCATTATATACAAAAGTACATTACGAGTATGTATCTAATGTCAAGCAAAAAAACTCATCTTACCAAGGGGACTCATGTCAAATGGTTGACGAATTGCATTCAGTCGATCAACATGAGTGAACATGACACAGTTTCCTCCCACAAACACAGTAACACTACCAAGTATTTTCATTTGCTCAAAATTCCTAACATGAACAAATATCTCGCCACTATCATAGTCTTCGACAACTGTAACAAAGCAATCTTTACCAAGCATGTAACGAATTCCAGCTTCAACAACGATCCGTCGGGGCTGTTGAACATGACGTCCCCAAGCAACAAGCACCCCTTCTACGATACCTGGCGACACTCCTAGCATCCAAAGTGCAAGCTTGCTAGCGGAGTAAACATGGGTGCTGCAGTACGACGACATCTCTCTGTATACAGAACAAAAAAATACAAGGAAAAAATCATTAGAAAAAACCTCATATCAAACACTAGACCTTGAACAAGCACGAACTAGTACCAAAGCAACAGAATTTTGCCTAGGCCCATATCTTAGCCTCGATTGACAGAATAAAATGACAGAGAAACTACAACTCACCTCAACAAGGACGATCACTGTTGTTCTATGGGCAACAGTTGCTAACGGAGTTGTAACACTGCCTTCTTTTCTTGGCTAGCAACTTGCAAGTGAAAACTAAAAGAGATCAGGAAGGATATTTATACTTGACTCAGACACTAAGAATACGAAGAGTCCCTATAGCATTACTGATAATAATAAAATAGATTGAGAATACGAGCAGTCAGAGTATAGTAATCGAGGGGTTTACGCATTTTCCTGCTCTGATAACGAGAAAGTCCATGACGTCGCCGACCACCAACACGCACTGCTATCCAACGCGTTAAATACACATAGGTGCAGACTTTCTCGTTATCAGAGCAGGAAAACTCGTCAACATGTTGACTACTACTCTGGCAATTCAAGTAGTAACAGCGACGAGCAATGGGAACATACTCGAGTGATGAAAAGTATAGCACCGACTGCAGCTCCAACGAGGAAGAGGACGATCCGGAGTACTGGTGAGTTAGCAAATCGCAAGAGCGCTAGCGAGGAAGAGGATGCTTTTTCTCTATAAACTCAAAGCACCTTAGAATCCATGATTACTTTTTCCAGGGTGAGAAATCCATGGGGATATCATTTGAATAACCCATTTAATTATTCATTGAGGATTTTTCATCCCTGGCCGTGCTTTCCCTTGCTTCCTAATTAGGCCTTACTAGTTCAAACAATCGCAAATGCAGTCACACACATAAAAAAATTATCCGCAGATGCAGCGCAATAACCTAGAGCGAGTAGGTTTATTTTTTTTTCTTTTTTTGTAATTTTTAGGTGTCAAATTCAAGGACCTTTTAATTATTTATTATCATCCTCTTTTAGTTTTATGTTGATTTATACTATGAAAAAACCAAAAGGGCAACAACTACCTGATCGGATATATACAAGAGAAAAAAAAATGAAAAGACGGATATTAGGTGAGTAATATTTTGTTATAATCATTTTCTATTAAAACACAGAATAAATTCCGGTCTCTGTTGAGCAGACGGGGCGATCTGCTCGACTGAAAATTTGATTTCGCACCACGCCGAGCAGTCCCGCCAACACGCACCGAAAATTAGATGTCTCTCTTTTGCCCTTCGCACGGAAAATAGATTTACCACGCCATCGATTTCAGACAAGGGCATTTGTGGTAATGTGATGGCCACATAAAAGTGCAAAGAGTTGCCGTCTCCACCTCCATCTTCATTCTCTAGCCACACGGTCTCTCCTCCATCTCTAAATCCTAGTCGCCTCCCTCTCCACTCTTCAGTCGCCCCCTTTGCCACCCCGCTCTGGACCCTAGGCGCCATCACCATTGTAGCTCGACTCCCTCTCCACTCTCCAGCTGCCTCCTCTCTCATATATTTCCGAACCCTAGACGGAGCTAGATCCTCTTTGATTCGTTAACAGTAGGTCAGCTGACGGCGGAAGAACCGCCTTGATGATGGTACAAGCCGGATCCAGATCCCCTACCTCAGCACCTATCACGACCGACCGGATCTGACCCTAGCCGGAGCCAGATCTGGTACCCCTTCGTCAACGCCGACCACACCAGCTCCGTGACCACGATGACAAGACGGCGGTGCCGATGACAAAGTGTCCAGGGAACACAAAGGAAGAGGTACCCAAATTCCGTTTATGATGTGTGCTGCTACTGTAGTGGCTGAACCAAGGATATGTAGATAGCGATGGGGTTACATATTTTCTAGAGTTGAGTGTAGCTGACATGTGCTTTATTAGATTAATGACTTTCATATAAGCTGTAGTTACTAGTTAGGCACTTATTTGCATACTCTTGCTCTATTGTGTTGACATTCGGTAGAAGCTTTAGTTAATAAATGCCTTTGTAATCTAGATGAACAACCACTAACTACTTATGAATGAGATTGGGATGCACAAATCGCAAGGAATCATAGAAAGATGGAAGAACTTGGAATACGTATGGGCCCAAAACTTGTGTCTCCAAGGGCAAAAAAGTCAAGCACAAAGGGTAGATGCGGTGAAGATTTGGAATATATCCCTGAACCAGAGGAGGTAGTTGAGGGATTTGATGATATAGATGAAATAGATTCATATTTAGAAGATGAGCCAGTGTCCCTATCAATTGAGGTGCTTGTTCTATCTTGTATTTAGTTCGGAGGAGGAGTGGGGGGTGTAGGTAGCCATGCAATGCTTTACTGTTTGGATAGCAATGCAATTTGTACATGCTTGCTGCTTAAGTTTATATCTCCAATTTTAGTGTCCAGGTCGAAGAAGCCATAGAGGAGGCTCAACCAGTAGGACAAAAGGCAGCGCTACCATGAGTCCTGGGCGAAGGCACTTCAAGCGAGTGAAGTCAACACTACCAGAACAGGTTGCTCATGGAGTTTGTACTCGGAAGGCTACCACTGGCAAAACGGTGGAGGTATCAGCAGTAGGTGAACATAATTCTCCATCATGACAGACACCCGTACCCAAGAATCAATTCCAAGTTCATGAATTGACTGGAGACATTTGTTAGGACACCATACCTAGCCATGTGAGAGGCTGCTCACGACCAGATGATGATAGCCATGCCGAAGAGGAGCCCTTTGAGCAAACTCTCTGAAAGCATCTAGGCCCCAAGGTTTGGTTTCGGCAATTGATGACAACGCTTTATTACCATGACTAACGTGTGTTTTGCAGAAACGTTGGTAAGTTAGGTCATGGAGGTTATAACTGCTTTGGGCACCATGGTATTCGTGTCCCTTGATGGAAATCGTTTCGGTTTTCAAAAGAGTGACGTCAAGATTAAGGACGGTTAGTTCCGAATGTCGAGGTGTTGAGACACATTCGGAATAGTCGTTAGGATCTTCGTTTTTCTCTTTTGGCCGTACTATAAAGGGGGGCATGAACGGGTAGCTTGACCTAGGCAAGTCCTATGTTTAGGTGTGGTGCACACTTGTTAAACTTGGCGCTAGGCAACCTTAGAATAGCTCAAAGTTCAGTTGGAAGCAACTTGGTTGAAGTTGCGACGCGTTTCGGAAAGTTTCGGGCTGTTTTCCCACTGACCGGACGCGGTCTTCGGCAGCACCGGACGCGTCCGGTCAGTACGTTACCGCGGCTAGGGTTTCGGTCTTGACCACCGGACGCGGCCCTCGCGAGGACCGGACGCGGTGGTCAGTGGCTGACATGTGTCACTTGAGGGAAACACTCGTCGGACGCGACCTGGCTGTGATCGGCGCGTCCGGTCACAGTCCAGTAAGGTCCAGAGAGGACCGGACGCGTCCGGTCATCACCGGTCGGACGCGGCCTCGCGTCCGGTGCTCTTACAGTAAGGTCCCTTGCACGATCGGACGCGTCCGGTCACCCCTGACCGGCGCGTCCGGTGTTTCAGGTAAAAATCGCGTTTTGACCGTTACGGGCGACCGGCGCGTCCGGTCAGTTCGACCGGCGCGTCCGGTCAACCCGTGTCAGAACATAACGGTTCGTTTTCTTTGAGGGATGTATAAATACAACCCCTCCACCTCTTTTAGAGGTCTCTTGCTCATTCAAACATCTGAGAAAACCCTTTAGAGTGCAAGGGAGTGCAAGAGCTCTATTGAGGATAGAGATTTGAGAATCAAAGTTTGAGATTTCCTCACTAGTGATTAGAGAGTAGCAAGTGTGCATCCATCTCCTCATTTGGGCTCGTTGTGGTCAAGTGAGAGTTCTAGCTTGTTACTCTTGGTGATCGCCATCACCTAGACGGCTTGGTGGTGATTGGGAGTTTGGTGATCATCCGGCGGAGCTTGTGGATGACCCAACTCATGTTGTGAGCGGTTGTGGGTGATTCACCACGACGGAGTGTCGAAGAATCAACCCGTAGAGAGCACTTGATCCTTGCGCGGATCAAGGGGGAGCGACACCCTTGCGCGGGTGCTCCAACGAGGACTAGTGGGGAGTGGCGACTCTCCGATACCTCGGAAAAACATCGCCGTGTTCCTTGCCCTTTACATTCAAGCATTTACATTCTCGTATTTACTTTCATTGCTTGATTTACTTTCCTAGAATTGCCATGCTAGACTAGGATTGGAAACTAGGGTGCAAAACTTTTGTCGGTAGACTCACTAGGAACACAAGTAGGCACTAGGGGTGAATTCCGGCTTGTAGGATTTAATTCTTGCAATTAATTTTTAGAAAAGCCCAATTCACCCCCCCTCTTGGGCATCTTGATCCTTTTAATTGGAATCGGAGCCGTGTTGCTCCTAATTTAGGCTTTACCGCCTAGAGCAAGATGTCTAACGGGGAAGGACCACCTCCCACCTTTGAGGGGGATGATTTTCCATATTAGAAAATCCGCATGGAGGCGTATCTCGAAGCCATAGATGTCGGGTGCCTTAGAGCCGCAACCCAAGGGCTTCCCGCTATCAAGGATCCCGCAAACCCCATTGGTGACGAGGAGAAGTACGACCGGTGGAATGCAAAGGCCAAAAATGCACTCTACCGGGGCTTAGGCAAAGATATCTTCAATCGTGTGCGTAATGCAAAGAACGCTCATGATTTGTGGGAAAATCTTTGTGCTCTCCATGAGGGAACTAAGAGTGAGCGTGAGGAACGCTATCATATTGCTTTAAAGAAAATTAATTCTTTTGAGATGCTTCCCAAAGAAAGTGCTAATGACATGTACACTCGCTTGAATGTTCTTGTAGAGGACCTCAATGCTCTTGGGCTCACTCAAATGAGCCAATCGGATGTTGCAAGGAGGATCTTGAGTGTTCTTCCCGTTGAGAAGTATGGTCACATTGTCACCGTGCTTCATCAAAGTGATCTCTCCGCCGCAACGCCGACACAAGTATTGGGGAAGATCAATGCTCATGAGATGTACATGCACATCACTCCGGAAGAGGGCTCATCATCTTCCAAGAAGAAAGACTTGGCCTTCAAAGCTAGCTATGACAAGAAGAAGAAGGGCCAAGCCATGATGGTGCAAGAAAGCTCAAGTGAAAGTGATGTCGATGATGAATCACTTGCACTCATGGTGAAAAAGACCACCAAGATGCTAAAGAAGCTCAACAAGAGTGGCATCAAGTTCGATGGCAAGAAAAAGAAATTTTTCACAAGTAGCAAGAGAAAGCCCATCTCGGAGATGGATTGCTACAATTGTGGTGAACTTGGCCACCTAGCTCATCAATGCCCTAGACCACCAAAAGACAAGTTCAAGTACAAGAACAAGGGCAAGAAAAATGATTCAAGTGATGAAGAAGATGAGAAGAAGAAGAACAAGCCATACAAGAAGAAGGATGGCAAGAAGAAGGAGTTCTACAAGAAGAAGAAGGGAGGAAAGACATACATTGTTGGTGATTGGCTCACCGACATTGAATCATCTTGTGAATCCTCCGAAGATGAGAGCAATGATGAGAAAGAGAAGGTTGCCGCTTTTGTGATGGGGCCATCATCTTCACCGACATCTTCACCACCACCTTCACCGCCTTCCTCACCATCATCGTCCACTACTCACCTATGCCTTATGGCCAAGGGTGAACGAAAGGTACAAAACCATGATAGTGATGATGATGATGATGATAGTGATAGTGATGATGAATATGACGCACCTTCTTATGATGAACTTGTAAAATTGCTAAATAAATACACTAAAATCATAAGAAGGACAAGAAATGAAAATGATGAGCTTCAAAATGAAAATGAATCACTCTCATCAAAGCTTGAAAATGCTCAAAAGACTAGTGGTGAGCTTAGAGATCAAAATGAAGTTACGTCTTCCACTCTCAAGGAGCTCAAAACCTCAAACAAAGAGCTTAAAGATCAACATGATAAACTTGAGAAGAAGCATGATGAGCTCATCACTAGACATAACTCCTTGAAAGACAAATACACCACATTAAAAATTGACTATGATAGTCTTGTGGTTGCTAATGAACTTTCTCTTGAGACACATGATGCTACTAACAATGTTGTTAAGTGTGATATAGCAATCATGTGATGATTTGATCATTGAAAGCATTGAGCAAGGTTCTAGTAGCAAAGGCAAGAGTGTGGTTGAGTCAAACAACTATGATGATTATGCCAAGATCAAGTGTGAGAATGAGAAGCTTGCAAATGAGAACAAGAAGCTTAAAGGTTTGATGGCTCTTGAGAAGCAAACAACGAATGAGTCACTCATTGAAGAGAACAAAAAGCTCAAGCAAGAAAAAGAGCATCTCAAGACCGGTCTAAGCAAGTTCACAAGAGGCCAATATTTGCAAAGTGAGCTCCTCATGAACACCGTAATGAAGATGGATAGAAGTGGTATTGGCTACTTGGCAAATCAAGAGAAGAAGGCAAAAGCTCAACAACAAAGCAAGTCAAAGCCCAAGCCAAAGAGATGTGTTGAGTGTGGTCAAGAAGGTCACTTTGCTCATGAATGCAAAACTCCACCACCACAACCCTTGCCCAAGCATGCTAGACCCTTTGCCTTCAATGCTCATTACATGCTAAGAAAAGATTCAAATGGAAAGATGAAAGTCATGTTCTTGGGTCCCCCAAACAAGAATAGGCCAAAGAAAATATGGGTTGCCAAGTCACTAGTTGAGAAAGTCAAGGGCCCCTCTCAAGTTTGGGTCCCTAAACAAAAAGCTTGATCTCTTGTGTGTAGGTGAACTACAAGACCGGTGGATCTCATTGGGTTATTGATAGTGGTTGCACTCAACATATGACCGGTGATCCTCGTATGTTCACCTCCATTGAAGAGAATGGGATATGTCAAGAGAAGATCACATTTGGGGATAATTCAAAGAGCAAAGTCAAGGGTATAGGCAAGATTGCAATATCAAATGATCACTCACTCTCAAATGTGCTCTATGTTGCTTCATTGAGTTTCAACTTATTATCCGTCGGGCAACTTTGTGACCTTGGCTTCCAATGCTTGTTCACACCAAATGAAGTGGAAGTTTCAAAGATAGATGACAAGCAAGTGATATTCAAAGGCTTTAGATACAACAATCTTTATCTTGTTGACTTCACCTCCGAAGATGCAAATTTGATGACATGTTTGTTCACCAAGACCTCACTTGGTTGGCTTTGGCATAGGAGGCTTGCACATGTTGGAATGAGCACTCTCAACAAGCTATTGAAAAAAGAATTAGTAAGAGGATTGAAGGATGTGAAGTTTGAAAAGGACAAACCTTGTAGTGCATGTCAAGCGGGCAAACAAGTTGCAAACACTCATCCAACCAAAGCTTTCATGTCAACCTCAAGAGTGCTAGAACTTCTACACATGGATTTGTTTGGGCCTACAACATACAAGAGCTTGGGTGGTAATCTCTATTGTCTTGTGATAGTGGATGACTACTCAAGGTATACATGGACTTTCTTCCTTCATGACAAATCCGAAGTGGCAAGTTGCTTCAAGAAGTTTGCAAAGAGAGCTCAAAATGAATTTGAAGTCAAGATAAAGAAAATTAGAAGTGACAATGGCAAAGAATTTGACAACACCAACATTGAAGCTTATTGTGATGAAATTGGAATCAAGCATGAGGTCTCTTCAACCTACACTCCTCAACAAAATGGTGTAGTTGAGAGAAAGAACCGGACTTTGATCACCCTTGCAAGAACAATGCTAGATGAGTACAACACTCCGGAAAAGTTTTGGGCCGAGGCAATCAACACCGCATGCTATGCTTCAAATCGCCTCTTCCTCCAAAAGTTTCTTGGCAAGACCCCCTATGAGTTGCTTAATGGGAAGAAGCCGGACGTCTCATTCTTCCGGGTGTTTGGTTACAAATGCTACATCTACAAGAAGCGTCAACACCTAGGGAAGTTTCAAAGACGTTGTGATATTGGTTTTCTTGTTGGTTACTCATCAAAGTCCAAAGCATATAGAGTATTTAACCATACCACCGGTTTGGTTGAAGAAACATATGATGTGGAATTTGATGAATCTAACGGCTCCCAAGGAGCAATTGAGAATTGTGATGATGTAGGTGATGAACCCTTGAGGGAGGCCATGAAGAACATGCCTGTGGGAGACATCAAGCCAAAAGATGATGAAGACGATGTGCAAATCATTGATCCACCATCTTCATCACATGTGCCTCAAGATGATGACAAGAATGAGAGAGTTGAAAATGAAGACACCTATATCTCTCATGAACAAGCCGAGGCACAAGCTCAAGATGTTGATACTCCCCCTCCACCTCCTCAAGTGGTTGATAGAAGAAATTCACCTCTACTTCAAGCACATCCACAAGAACTCATCATAGGGAGTCCTACTAAGGGAGTGATGACTCGATCTCAAAAGCTTGCTTCTTTTGTTGAACATCACTCTTTTGTCTCTTGTGTTGAACCTAAAAATGTAGAAGAAGCTCTTCAAGATCCGGATTGGGTGAATGCCATGCATGAAGAATTGAACAACTTCACCCGCAATCAAGTATGGACACTTGAAGAGCATCCTAAAGGTGCAAGAGTCATTGGAACCAAGTGTGTGTTCCGAAACAAGCAAGATGACCAAGGCATAGTAGTGAGGAACAAGGCAAGACTAGTTGCGAAGGGGTTCTCTCAAGTTGAAGGCCTTGATTTTGGAGAGACCTTTGCACCCGTTGCAAGGCTAGAAGCCATTCGTATCCTCCTTGCATATGCATCACATCATGATATGAAACTATATCAAATGGATGTGAAAAGTGCATTCTTAAATGGCTTTATAAATGAACTAGTCTATGTCAATCAACCTCCCGGGTTTGAAGACCCTAGATATCCTAATCATGTTTATAGGTTGTCCAAGGCGCTATATGGGCTCAAGCAAGCCCCTAGAGCGTGGTATGAGCGCCTCCGAGACTTCCTCATTGAGAAGGGCTTCACCATTGGGAAGGTCGACACCACACTATTCACCAAGAAGCTTAATGGGGAGATCTTCATTTGTCAAGTGTATGTTGATGATATCATCTTCGGGTCAACAAATGAAGATTATTGCAAGGAATCTGGTGAATTGATGTCGAAGGAGTTTGAGATGTCAATGATTGGTGAGCTCACATTCTTCCTTGGTTTTCAAGTCAAGCAAATGAGAGAAGGGATTTTCATCTCTCAAGAAAAGTATACCAAGGATCTTCTCAAAAGATTCAAGATGGAAGAATGCAAACCAATCAAGACCCCAATGCCATCAAATGGACATCTCGACCTAGATGAGGGAGGTAAACCGGTTGATCAAACTCTCTACCGTTCTATGATTGGTAGCTTGTTGTACCTTACCGCATCTAGGCCCGATATCATGTTTAGTGTGTGCATGTGTGCTCGCTTCCAAGCGTGCCCTAAAGAACCTCACTTAAGTGCCGTAAAAAGAATCCTAAGATATCTTAAGCACACCCCAAGCATTGGTCTTTGGTATCCCAAAGGAGCTAGATTCCAACTAGTTGGCTATTCCGATTCGGATTATGCCGGTTGCAAAATTGATAGAAAAAGCACATCCGGAGGGTGCCATTTGCTTGGGAGATCCTTAGTATCTTGGTCATCTAAAAAGCAAAATAGTGTGGCTTTGTCCACCGCCGAGGCGGAATACATTGCCGCGGGGGCTTGTTGTGCACAAATCTTATATATGAAACAAACCCTCCTAGACTATGGAGTTGTTCTTGAAAAGGTGCCACTTTTATGTGACAATGAAAGTGCCGTTAAAATTGCTAACAATCCGGTACAACACTCTCGCACCAAGCACATTGATATCCGCCATCACTTTCTAAGAGATCACGTTGCTAAAAATGACATATCACCAGAAGGTGTACGAAGTGAAAATCAATTAGCGGATATCTTCACTAAACCTTTGGATGAGGCTACCTTTTGTAGGCTAAGAAGTGAACTAAATGTGCTTGATTCAAGTAACTTTAAAAGATGAGCGTGTGTTGTCCCTTGCATTGCATTGTATTATATGTCACGTTTATTTTATCGCAATGCATTTAGGGCTTGGCTAACACGGTTACGATAACCCTCCTTTGGAGGAGTGAAGAAGCCTAACCGTGGATCAAACTTGACAAGCAACCTAGCTTTACTTACTTGTATTGCATTGCATATGCATGGTTGTTCGTTTGTCGTTCCTTTTCGGTTTAGTTTTGAGCAACCTCTGTGTTCGTCCATGGATAGAGAGAGCTTTTTGACGCTCCTAAAGGTCCAAAAACTCTATTGCATGGCCATACGTTGCTCCTCGGGTGTTTATTGCCTATTTTCCTAAAAATAATACTAGCCTAAGGCAAAATATTTTGAAAAATTTGAGGGTTTGAGTGAGGTCTCTCATATCAGGTTCCAATTGGTGTTTTTTTATGTCTCTTTGAATTGGAACTTGATTGGGAGAAGTCGCGTCGTGTTTGGAACGAAGAAGGGCGAAGAACAGCGACCAGACGCTGGACCGGACGCTGCACCGGACGCAGTGATGCTTCACCACCGCGTCCGGTCCCGGCGTCCACCAGCGCGTCCGGTCATCCAGAAGACCATCTCCAGACCTAGTGACCGGACGCTGCACCGGACACGCCTGTGTTGACCACCGCGTCCGGTCCCAGCTACCACCACCGCGTCCGGTCATCCGCGATGAATTCCCGAGCTCTCAGCGACCGGACTCTGACCGCGTCCGGTCAGTCCGCACCGGACGCGTCCGGTCACTCCAGGAGCTTACTGGAGTGTGACCGGACGCTGCACCACCGCGTCCGGTCATAACGACCACCGCGTCCGGTCATCACGCGTCGAGCGGATCTGAGCCCCTCATAAAACCCTTCATTTTCAATCTGTTTTTCATCGACCGAATCCGCCACCGCCGCTCGCCCTCAACTCGCCGTCTCGCCGTCCTCCGCCGCATCCTCGCCGCCCCGCTCACCGCCGGCGACTCCCCTGCCGAACCCTTACCGCGCCGCGCCATCCTCGCCCTCACTGCCCGCGCGCGCGCTCGCCGTACCCGCTCAAACCCGGCCACCCGACCGCCAACCGCGCGCCACCGCCGCCGCGCCCGCGCGCTCCACCTCGCCGCCATCGAGCCGTCCACCGCCATGGGCCGCACCAGCCGCAGCTGCAGCCCCTCCATCGGTGCCTAGCCACCCGTGCATCTCGTTTTCCAAATCGCGGTCGTGCTATCTAGGGTTTGCCCTAACCCTAACCTAGGGTTTGCTCGAAACCCTCATTTTCAGGTGACGACTCATTCATTTTTTCGTTCAAGTCTCGTCAATTCCGTTGTTAGGGCTAACCTTGACCGTTATTATCCATTGATTATCTCGCTCGGTCCTTTCAGTGCTCGATCGTCGAATTCAGGGATTCTCGCGACCTAGGTCACCGCTCCTACTCACCGTCGTCTCGTCGATCTGAGGTAGCTTCGCGTCACGTTTCACTTCGTATCTCACATGCTTGCTATCTCTAGGGTTTCGTATCTTTAGATATATACGTGCTTATAGTATATCTTTCTATTCCATACGTGCAGCGAGTCAGTCGGTGTGTCAGGGTCAGATCTGTTCGCTAAATCCGAGGCCAAGCCTGCAGATACGGATTGAGGCCAAGCCTCTCGAGTGTCAGTTCATCATCTCACAGAGGTTCTCAGTCAGTTGATCAGCATGGTGCGTTGCAAGAACGCCGGTGGTGCTCCTGGTGACGGGGACAACAGTCCTCCCCGTCGTGATGAGATTGCGCGTGGTAAGCGCATCAAGATGATGGCCAGGAAGAAGAAGAGGACGCCTTCAGAGGCAGAGGTTGCTCAGGCCGTGGCAGATGCTGCAGAGCAGGCAGAGAGAGGTGGCAGACGCAGTGGCATACACATAGGCGAGCGTCGCTTTCACCTTGAAGGTCGACAGCTCGGCACTGAGGCCACTGAGGGTACCGAGGCTACTGGACCTTCCGAGCAGATGTCAGTAGATCCACCCACAGAGCCGATAGAGGCTACAGAGGCTACACAGGCTACCGAGGCTCCACAGGCTACAGAGGACACAGAGGAGCAACCAGCTCAGTCTCCACCACGTCGCCGCTCCACACGTGCTCGTACTCAGGTGACACCTAGGCCAGAGGGCCAGCGTCGTGGAGCACGTCCTCCTCCCAGAGCTAGAGGGTCACCCCCGGTCGAGCACTTTGACCTGAGGGGTGCTTCAGCACGTCAGGTGCAGGGGTTGAGGTTCGTGGAGGTCAGTCGTTGGTTTCCACCTGTCAGAGATCCCAGAGCTTCAGAGGGTTTCTATACCCCACTTTAGGAGGATTTCTACAGGGCCTTAGTTGACAGTGGTATTGCTTTCAGACCTCAGAGGGTATGTCGACTTGAGGCATTGGTTGATGTTGTGGGAGAGCAGCTCCGTCCGCACCTGTCCTATATGCCTGGCTTGTCAGATCTTCTTGGACGGACAGGTGCATACTGCGGCACATGGGTCAGAGAGTTCTATGCTTCACTATGGATTGATCCTGCCCATGAGTTCATTCACTTTGCTTTCAGAGGCCGCGATCACAGATTATACAGCTCCAGAGCTCGAGAGATCCTCAGACTACCAGCTTCTGACACGAGGATCCATCAGTTGTGTTATGGACAGACTCCTCCTCCCAGACGCCCTCACGGCGGTGCAGTGCCACCTACAGACCTGGTTTGACCCTGCTTTCGCGAGCCTTTTGGCGAAGGGTCATGTCGTACGCTTGCTAGCCTGACGCCACTTGCCAGGGTCTTGGATGCTATACTCAGACGCACTCTACTTCCCAGACTTGGCTACAGAGAGGGACTGACACGTATGCAGCTTTGGGTTGTTCACCACCTCCTCTCGCAGAGACAGTTTGACATCTGGGATCTTATCCTTAGTGAGATGGAGGACACCATTGCTGAGGGCTTCAAGGGTAATCGTCAGCTGCCCTATGCACACTGGATTTGCTTTATCATCAGATCTTCTATCCAGATGCCACCAGAGATCAGGGCCGAGATAGCAAACACTACTACTGCTTTCCCTGATTATGATATTCGTCAGCTTTGGGCCTCTGTTACTAGAGATCAGGCCCCAACGCCAGGACAGCGTGAGCGCCCAGATGTTCCTGAGACAGCAGCTGAGCAGGACGCCAGAGTTGACGAGCTTGCTGAGGCAGAGCTCGCGGACCTTGAGACTCAGACTGCTGACATACCTGAGGATGTGACTTCAGACAGCACAGATGAGGACTACCAGCCCATCCCCAGGTACCGGTCTCCTCGGTCTCACGACCACGAGGCCGGTGGCTCTGGCTCAGCCTCCCGCTCAGACCCAGCCATGGTGGCTATTCTTGAGAGGTTGACCCAGGCTCAGGAGCAGCAGCAGCAGCAGATTCAGCGACAGGCACAGGATACAGCTGCAGCACTTGCACAGATTCAGGCTCGTCAGGATGAGTTTCAGCGACAGCAGCTTGAGATCCAGAGGCAACAGGTTGAGATGCAGCGACAGAGTCAGCAGCAGTACATGGATCTCCTGCGCCACCTTATCACAGTTGGGGTTCCTCCACCTGCTTCTGTCATGACTCAGGCTTTGCATTCCAGTGGTCCGTCGAGTCAGGGACAGCCGATCTTCCAGTTTACATCTCCACAGCAGCAGGTTCCCCAGTCTTTTCAGTCCCCGAGCTTCACTCCTATACATACGGGGTTTACACCGTCAGACCAGCCTCGCCCGCATCTCCTGACAGGCACACCTATTGGTGATTTCAGTGCTTCCTACAGCGAGTTGACTGGTCAGCCGACACCCTCACACACTACTACGTTTTACACTTCGTCAGGGTTGTCAGCTCCCGAGGCAGCCATTCCTCCAGTGACAGGGACCGGGACTACAGAGACCATCCCTTCTTCAGTTGCCTCGACAGATCCCCCAACTATTGGCTCACTATAGCCTCAGGTCACTCAGACAGATCCACTTGTTGCTACACAGTCAGTACCTGTTCCTGCTCAGACCCAGACCGCTTCGCAGCCACATGCTTCTTCAGAGGGTCAGCCAGATAGCTCAGACTCCGAGGGCGATTTGCTTCACTTCATGATTACTCCGCGCACCTCGGCACCCGACACGACTCCGTCTGTCCCCCCGTCAGATTAGATTAGTTTTTTGGCGCTTGATGCCAAAGGGAGAGAGAGAGTAGTTTCAGGGGGAGTTTTGTTAGAGGGTTTTCGTTTTTTGTGTGCTACATTCATGCATATCATGTTTATTTTTCAGCATTGCATTCGTGTGACATTGTCGTCGAGTCGTAAACTTTGAGTCTTAATGTGTTATCTCGTCACAGTTTTAATAATATGTCACCGTTTTAGTTATAGCTCTAAGGTTGTGCTTCCGTGCCTTACTCTGATTTCTTATGAGCTATAATCTTTATGTGTACTAACGCCTTTTGTCTTATCTTATGAAGTACACTCTTTTGGCTTGGGGCACATAAGCAATTCCTAACCCTCTGTGCTTATTGCTTTTTGCTTATGTGAACCAAGCATGCTCGAAAACCTCAACTCTAATCTTTTGAACCTTAGTGTTGTCATCAATCACCAAAAAGGGGGAGATTGAAAGAATCTAGGCCCCAAGGTTTGGTTTCGGCAATTGATGACAACGCTTTATTACCATGACTAACGTGTGTTTTGCAGAAACGTTGGTAAGTTAGGTCATGGAGGTTATAACTGCTTTGGGCACCATGGTATTCGTGTCCCTTGATGGAAATCGTTTCAGTTTTCAAAAGAGTGACGTCAAGATTAAGGACGGTTAGTTCCGAATGTCGAGGTGTTGAGACACATTCGGAATAGTCGTTAGGATCTTCGTTTTTCTCTTTTGGCCGTACTATAAAGGGGGGCATGAACGGGTAGCTTGACCTAGGCAAGTCCTATGTTTAGGTGTGGTGCACACTTGTTAAACTTGGCGCTAGGCAACCTTAGAATAGCTCAAAGTTCAGTTGGAAGCAACTTGGTTGAAGTTGCGACGCGTTTCGGAAAGTTTCGGGCTGTTTTCCCACTGACCGGACGCGGTCTTCGGCAGCACCGGACGCGTCCGGTCAGTACGTTACCGCGGCTAGGGTTTCGGTCTTGACCACCGGACGCGGCCCTCGCGAGGACCGGACGCGGTGGTCAGTGGCTGACACGTGTCACTTGAGGGAAACACTCGTCAGACGCGACCTGGCTGTGATCGGCGCGTCCGGTCACAGTCCAGTAAGGTCCAGAGAGGATTGGACGCGTCCGGTCATCACCGGTTGGACGCGGCCTCGCGTTCGGTGCTCTTACAGTAAGGTCCCTTGCACGATCGGACGCGTCCGGTCACCCCTGACCGGCGCGTCCGGTGTTTCAGGTAAAAATCACGTTTTGACCGTTACGGGTGACCGGCGCGTCCGGTCAGTTCGACCGGCGCGTCCGGTCAGCCCGTGTCAGAACATAACGGTTCGTTTTCTTTGAGGGGTGTATAAATACAACCCCTCCACCTCTTTTAGAGGTCTCTTGCTCATTCAAACATCTGAGAAAACCCTTTAGAGTGCAAGGGAGTGCAAGAGCTCTAGTGAGGATAGAGATTTGAGAATCAAAGTTTGAGATTTCCTCACTAGTGATTAGAGAGTAGCAAGTGTGCATCCATCTCCTCATTTGGGCTCGTTGTGGTCAAGTGAGAGTTCTAGCTTGTTACTCTTGGTGATCGCCATCACCTAGATGGCTTGGTGGTGATTGGGAGTTTGGTGATCATCCGGCGGAGCTTGTGGATGACCCAACTCATGTTGTGAGCGGTTGTGGGTGATTCACCGCGACGGAGTGTCGAAGAATCAACCCGTAGAGAGCACTTGATCCTTGCGCGGATCAAGGGGGAGCGACACCCTTGCGCGGGTGCTCCAACGAGGACTAGTGGGGAGTGGCGACTCTCCGATACCTCGGAAAAACATCGCCGTGTTCCTTGCCCTTTACATTCAAGCATTTACATTCTCGTATTTACTTTCATTGCTTGATTTACTTTCCTAGAATTGCCATGCTAGACTAGGATTGGAAACTAGGGTGCAAAACTTTTGTCGGTAGACTCACTAGGAACACAAGTAGGCACTAGGGGTGAATTCCGGCTTGTAGGATTTAATTCTTGCAATTAATTTTTAGAAAAGCCCAATTCACCCCCCCCCCTCTTGGGCATCTTGATCCTTTCACTCTCGTCTCTCCCCATCTACAAGAACAATGAAAGTTGTCAAGGTTGGTATTACCTTACATATATCAATCAATTCGCACTAGCTATTTGATATCCATGTAACTTTTCTAACAATCTGAATGTATGAAAACTATGTAGTACCATTGTTGGGAAGAGCGAGGAAGCCGAGGCCTCGAACTCGTGGAATTATGCTTGACAAAATGAGCAAATCACTGGGAGGATTGAGGATGCTCATCTCAGTTGCCGAGGGAAATAGAAGGTCACATGATCCAATGCAAGCTGCCAAGTTTGCCTCAAAGGCAAGTGTACTAGTCAGGTGTGAAGTACCGATTTTGACGCATTAGAAATATTAAAGGGGAAGAGGCCCGGCGCCGTCCATTGCGTAAAATTTGTGGACATGCTAAATGTATGTATGGGTATCCCCTCTTGACATTCAACTCTACTTTTAGCAACTTTAACGGATTTATTTTTCATTCACACTACTGTGTGCATTCAAGGCTGTGCGTTAACGGGGCTCACCCACCAACAAAAGAAGCTTGTTATAATGTAATGCAGTCTACGATATGGCAGGCACGCTATAGGTTGAAACAAAAATACTTCAATGGCATCCCTACTTCCCTACGTCCTCTCCTGTCCTGTCCATAAACGATGCACAGTGGTGTGAACTTGTCGAGAGGTCTAGTGCTAAGAACAAGGTGTGTGTGAACCCATCGATTTCCTGTCTAGTCTTACTATCATCTACTTGGGTTGTAGTCTAACACAAATGAAGCTATAGAAAACATCTGAGAAGAGCAAGTGAAATCGTGCAAAAGTGAAGTATCACTAGGCTATAGGATCTCGCTCCTATGTTGTCTAGCTACAAAAAATTTATAAGTGATGGTTGTGTTTTATTGTTACTCTTGCCTTTGTATAAATATAAACAAAAACTAATGTGCAATGTGAACAGAAGGAGAACAAGAGGAAGGCAGTAGAACATGATCAAGGACTTGAATAACAACATGGTCCACATGATGAAGATGTTAATGTTGTGGAAGTCTTCAGGGACTTCCATACCAGTAGTAAAAAGGCCCTGAGCGATGCTGTAAGAGCACAGTTATAAGTACTTTCTTTTACTTTCCTTGAAATCTACTGAAGTCATTGTCATAAAAGAAAGAAACGTAGCAGGAGCCTAGTATTATAGAAATCTACTAAAGCTTATGTAATCTCTATCAGCAGTAGGCTAAGGAAGACCTATGCATTACTTGTTATGAATTAACCTCTTAGGTTTTCAATTGAAGTTCTCTTTCACTATATATAACCTAATGTTTTACTGATTGAGTTTTGCAGGAAGCTTTGGAAACTATGCAAGCAGAACCTATTGCTGATGAGCAGCAACCAATGACTAGCGCTGATGTTGTTTGCAAGGTCCTTTGCGTCTCCCAGGGCAAGGCCCCCTCCCAGGGAAGCGACAACAACCTTTTTTTGAAGAATGCTGGTATCCAGACAAGCTCCACCAGAGCAAAGACATCGGCGGAGAGAATGCTTCGGGAACAGCTTGTTGCTGAACAGGAAAGTTCCGCTGCCCTCGCCGATCAAGTGGATGAACTGAAGAGGAGGACAGAAAAGTAAGAAAGGGAGTTGGAGGAATACAAGAAACGATAACAGGAGGAGTACAATAATCTTCGTGAGCTATGCACGCGCTTCAGCTCTTCTAGTAACTCTCAGTCTTTAACTCCTGAGGCTTGATGCAGTGAACATTTATGGTTTGATGTGTGGACTCATGTGCCGGTTTGATGTGTGGACTCGTATACCTGTTTGATATGATGATACTCTGTCAGTGGTTTGACGTGTGAATGTTAATTGTTGTTATTTGATTGCCAGACTAAATAGTTATGTAGTCAATCTGTGCAGTAGTGACGATCTCAAATTACTTCTATGACGAATTGATTGTACTCCATGCGGTAGAACCAGGACAGGCTACATGATCAAATAAAAATGCGACACGTTGACGAACCAGTGCACGACATGTGAAATAGCCAGGACACGACACGTGTGCAATTAAAATCCGACACATGGAAGCAAGTCGTCAAGCCACGTGGCCGAATAAAAATACGAAATGTGTATGGTCAGCGCCGTGACTCGTGGTCGAATAAGAAATGGCCACGTGGACAAATAAAAATACGACACATGGTCCAATGAAGATGTGACACATGATCCAACCGTAACATGACACGTGTGTCAATAGAAAACTGACATATGGAACAACAGGGACTCGACACGTGGTCCAGTAAGAACCAGATACAAACGTGCAAGAACCAGAAATGGCCACGTTATGCAATAAGAAGGTGACACATATCCGAACCATCGCCAATGCAACCGGCAATAGCATGTATATGTGGAAAGCATCTCCAACGGATGCGTCCACCAGCGTGGCAGCCCCCTTCCACACATGCCAAAACAGTTGTACGACGGTCTGTTTTTCGTCACAAATCAAGCCACTTCTATGACGATATTTTCGGATCGTCACGGATAAATGTTCAAGTGTGATGCGCTTTCTATGATGAGCCGTTTTTCGTCATAAATTCATCGTAAAATTGAAATTATGAGGAAATTGGTTTCTTCAGTGACGAAAGTTGTTCGTCATGAAAGTGCAAATTCCTAGTAGTGACCCCAGCCTTTGTTAATGATTCCTCCCTGTCCGGAAATCTTCGGTGCTTTGCAATAATAATTTCAGTCACCTTTTATGGGTCTTGAACTGGACAGTAAAGATTAAGCAGTTATTTTAGCCCACGGTATCTGCTCACGATCAGATAGATACATTGGAAGAGCTCCTTTGTGATCATCCTCGACCTTATCCCTCTTAATCTTTGCAGATCTCTGCAGATGAACTTTTTAATGAACTTCTTACAAACAGGCCATAGAAAATTGATATCAAAACAACAACACATCAGCCATTAGAAGTACAACAACACATCAGGCATCAGTTGGATACAATTTATTTTTTTAAAAAAATAACAAACAGCAATAAGGTCAAATATTGTTGTTCATCGGAACAGAATTTTAGCTCATCAAGGGATTAAAGTAATTGTTTGGCACTCTCTGGCTAGATTGAAATTATAGCCAAATTTCTCCACTAAAATAACACATGTTAGCTGCAGCTATAAATCATCATAAGATCATTCTGTTTCTTCTCCAAAGTTGCTTCAGACAGAGTGTTGCATTTAGGCAAGGTTACATCAAAGTGAGCTGACAGCGAATGCTCGTCCTGTTAGCAGGCTACTCTCCCTAGAAGCATCCCGAATTAGTTTAACATCTGTTCTGTTCTATTTGCAGGCGTTTTCTTCCTCTCTGCAGTTCTATTCACGATAAAAAAAATATATGTTTAAAGAGCAATGTCTATCGATATTGTCGAACTTCTGATGCCTCAAAAGATATGCCTGAACTTGCACTCCGAATCATAAATATCCAGTGCAATAAGCTCCTATGCTGGAGGGGCCACAAAGATTAGTGTGTGTTTTGATGCTCTTCCCTAGAAGACGCCTAGGCGTCGTCAAGGCGTACCCCTAGCACCACAGGACGCCGCAACACCTCAAAAACCATGGTTCTAAGTATATTAACTTTTCAGATTCAATGTCTAACTTAGGCTGTGTTTAGACGACGAAATTTTTTGCAAAATACTACTGTAGCATTTTCGTTATTATTTGGCAATTAGTGTCCAATCATGAACTAATTAGACTTAAAAGATTCGTCTCGTGAATTACGGCTAAACTGTGTAATTAGTTTTATTTTTTATCTGTATTTAATACTTCATGCATGTGTCAAAGATTCGATGTGAAGGGGAATCTTGCAAAATTTTCTAGAACTAAACAAGGCCTTAGAAGAATACTGCACGTTTTTTCCCTGGTTATGCATGATTCCAGGATTGTCAATAGAACAGTTCTAGCATGAACAAGATGACATATTCTGACTTAATTTGACTTTTATGTGTTTTCTATAGCGATGTCGAGCTACTTTAGCCTGATAAAAATTGGCCAAACACATATTCATCTGTTTTATGCATGTCAGGCTAATAAGTCCAGTGATATGGAATTAGATATTCCAAAAAATTGGTGCCTCTAGTTGCAATGTATCATTCCTAATAAATTAATTGCACTATTTTTTAAAAGCAAATATCAGCATTTGCCAAATGCCAAGTAAACATAAGTGTACCATACACATTGGCAGTTTGGCATATTGCCAAACAGGTTGTGGGAACGAAGGCTTCCACAAAATACAAGGTAGTTACTCGTACAGATATCCTGCTCGTCGGTGATGCACAGATATCCTGCTTTGCGATCGGATACCTGCTGCTTCGTGGTACAAGAGATGGCTCTGTCTGCGGATTCAAAGACGTGGAGAGCTCAGAAAGCTGCGTGAGCAGGGTACTACGGGCACAAATCAAGCGTAGGCACCGGATTTGACTGTCGCAATCAGCCTCTGCTAGCCGTCTTCGTCTCCGGTGCCAATTAGTAAAATATTCTCGTCCCACAGGGCTCGTTTAAATTCACGCGGATGTTATATGGGGTATTTGAATACTAATAATAAAAAAACAAATTACAGAATCCGTCAGTAAACCGTGAGACGAATTTATTAAGCCTAATTAATCCATCATTAACATATTTGTTACTGTAGCACCACATTATCAAATCATGGACTAATTAGGTTTAAAAGATTAATCTCGCAAAGTAGTCGCAATATGTGCAATTAGTTATTTTTTAATCTATATTTAATACTCCATGCATGAGTCAAATATTCAATGGAATAGGGCGTAAACTTTTAGGGAGGAACTGAAGGCCCTCGTCCATCTAAAAAATAACTCACCTTATCCATCAACTAAGGCCTTATTTAGTTCCTCCTCAAAATTTTACACCCTATCACATAGGATATTTGACACATGCAAGAAGTATTAAATGTAGACTAAAAATAACTAATTGCACATATTATGTGTATTTTGCGAGACGAATTTTTTGAACCTAATCAGTCCGTGATTAGACAATGTCGTGCTATAGTAAACATGTGCTAATGACAGATTAATTAGTCTTAATAAATTTGTCTCACAGTTTACATGTGAGTTCTGTAATTAGTTTTTTTTATTAATATCCGAACACCCCTTCCGACACCACACGAAACATCCGATATGACACCCAAAAACTTTACACCCTTAAAACTAAACAAGGCCTAAATAGCATAGTTATTTGAACCGGACCAGACTGGCGGTCCGACCGGTAAAAGACCGAATCAGGGCCTTGGTCGGTCCGGTTCACCTTATAGGACCGGTAAGCAATCGAACCAGTATAAAACCAGTGAACCAGCAGTTTTTCATAGAAACTGGTATAAAACTTGTTCAACCATAGACTAACTAGGTAAAAAGAGGGGCTACGGTGAATTGAACCCTGGTCTCAAGGGCTAGAGGTCGAGTTCTCCATCACTGTGCCACAGCATCAGTTGTGTTCTATGTTCTCGTTATATTTGAACCGGATTAAATCGACGGTTCAACCGGTTGACCAATCAAACCGTGAACTGAGGGCCTTGATGGTTCGATGTCTGGTCCGGTCCTAATAACTATGCTAAATAGGCAATATGGTCTGTGGATGGCCCTATCCCATCCGCGCTTTCCTCCCCACTCTTAGGCCTTGTTTAGATTTCAAAATTTTTTAGAAAAAAATCTTTAGCACTTTCGTTGTTATTTGACAAAACTTGTTCAACCATAGACTAACTAGGCTCAAAAGATTCGTCTCGACATTTACAGACAAATTGTGCAATTAGTTATTTTTTACCTAGATTTAATGCTCCATGCATGTGTCCAAAGATTCGATGTGACAAGTACTGTACAAAATTTTTTGGGTCTTTTTGGAACTAATCAGGGCCTTAGGGCAGTCCTAATGGCAATTAATGGTCGTTTCCGTATGCATTAACTCACCAGCCACGTAACCAGGGAAATCGACGTGGCATGATTTTAAATGAAGTGAGAGAGCAAATTTTGACGACACCGTTTCGCCTGCAAGGAACGACGTCCTCCCTCGACCCGAGGCACGAAGAGACGACCAAATCGGCGTTGGGGAGAAACCGCTCGTTTCTAGCATTAACTCATCAGCCCCGTCTGCCGCGTGCGCTCGCCAGCCGCCGCAGCTCGCCCATCTGCCGCGCGCTGTGACTCGCCGCGACAGCGTGTGCTCGTCGACCGCCGCGGCTGCTCGCCCGTCGACTGCCGCGCTTGCCCATCTGCCGCGCGCGGTGGCTCGCCGCGCCGTGCGCTCGCTGGCCAGGCTCGTGCTGGTCCGCCGTGGCGCTCGTCCACGACTCCACCGCCCGCACCGCTGTGGCCGCCCTGCTCCATCGCCACGCCCACGCCGCAAGTGCTCGCCCGCCGACGCTACGTGCGCTCACCGGTCGCCACGAGCTCGCCGTCTGCCGCGTGCTCCCCGGCCTCCGCACTCGCGTGCTGGCCGCGACCGCTGCTTGCTAGCTCGCCGGCCGCCACTCGTCCGCGCCGCGCGAGCTCGCCACACGCGCGCCTTCCACATGCGCCCGCCTCGCCCACCGCTCGAGCGCCTGCCTCGCCTGCGCCGCCACGCTCTTGGCGCTCGCCCACGCTGCCGTGTAGAGAACGAACAAGGAGAGAGAGGGAAAGGGATAAGGAAGAGAGAGTACCGGAGAGATAAAGAGAGAATAAAATAAGTCTTATATTCATTGCACGAAGAAACTCCTGTTGGGTGGGGTGGTTTCTATATATTGAGTATTGCTGACGTGGCTGTGTTGGACTTCACGTATGGTGTCTACCGTAAGGACTGCCCTGGCTGAATCCTCAACCTAGGGCCAAACCTGCCGCCAGTCCCTAGCCAACTCGGAAGAGGCTACGAAGGCGAAGCAGATGCAACCCCTCTCGGGAACGACCCTAGGGTTCTGGCGACGCTATAAACCCAGCTTCATTGGTTCTGCTCAAACTCTCTGGTGGTTTCCAGCTCTCGCGCAACGAGATTTTGCGGCAGCGTCGACCATTCTAAATCAGCATCTGGAGCATGTTTTGAGGTCTGTTGTTGTCTCCTCTCCTTTCATACATCTGAGTCATCCTGTGTGCCATGTCATGAATTTTTCGATCCGGATCTTTCATGCTTTTGATTTAGGGTTTCCTTTATATATTCTTTCCGTAAGATTGGTATTTATCTGTTGATCTTCTCTCTTTAATTAATTAGAAAGTAACACGAAATAATTTTATTGCCAACTACGTCAAAACCTATAAACGGAAGATGGACTTAGATTTCGTGTGGTTACTAATATCAATTTTATATATGTTCGAATCAGAACAGAATTTGAAAGTAATTTCAATTTTAGTTTAATTATCATTTAGGATACCTATTTTAGATCTGATGGGTGATATAGTGCTCGTGTTTGAGGCTGGATTCTAAAGCCTTTCATGTTCTTGCATGTTAGATTGTCCTTGTATGGACCGCAGAGCATTGGAGTGAAAATTGAGAACCTGAGTAAGCGGTGCTACACAACCTTGAAGGTCAAACCTAGCTATTACATGGAAGAATCGCAGATAGCTATCAAGGATGCTACACAGAGAAATATGGTGGGCACAGGTACTGAGGATGGTACAGAGAGCCCTCCGATCAGGGCAACCATTAAGGATGTTATAAAGGGAAATAACACTGCTATTGATGGTATATGGCCTGCAACAATCGATGTGAACAGTAGCCACCGTGATGGCACTATATACAAGAAAAGGCTTTACTGGAAAAGTGAATATAATATTGATATCACTGACCGTGATGAAAGTAAGTGATTCAAATATCTTTTTCCTATTTTTATTTATTTTGTTACTAGGGCATTTGGCAAGATTTTGTGATTAATTAGTGTATTTTCTACAAATCTTGAGTTTAACTTTGCATTGTTTTCATTATCTCTACTATATATTATTAAAAAGAATATTGTTTTGTCCCTCTCTATGCATTGTGCTTTTGACATATGAGTCCTTCCATTATGCGATCCCTACAAGCAGAGTTTTCGTTTGTGGGGCAAAGATAGTTTACTTCATATTATCATTTATCTACTGTAATAACTAGTTATTATAACATTATTTGTTATCTTTGGTGAAGCTCGGGTGGAGCCAATGAGGTATGCAGCGGCCACAAACTGCCATCCCGATCCGGACAGTTGCTACTGCCATGTGCAATATGAAATGATGCAGATTTTCTCACTGAAGTTGGCTAAAGCTTCCGTAAAGAGTGGGTTGATACAGTTGTATGGATACATTGCAGCACGAGATTATCTTGATTCAAAGCTTAATTATGTTTTCAATAGAAGCAGAGATGATCCTATCACCGTGCAGCAGGTACACATCTATACTTGTTTGCAATAGTTGTGAAGTACATGCATATATAACTATATAAGAGAGGAGTTTGAAACCTGCATACTTCTGATGGCATGCTACAACCAGTTAATCTCTTCTAAATTATAGAGAATGGATGCTGATACAGGTCCCCTCTATTTTGGTTTACTGGAGTTGTTACTTAAAATATACACATAAAGGCTTAATTTACTGTTTTGTGTCAGATAGTTTATGTTACATGAATATCTGCCTATTTATATGAAATTATGTAGAAAACCTTGCAGCCGTGGGACAAGAATCTCAATACCTTTGTGATGCTGCAAATTGGTATAAAAATTTACTGCATATCTTGCACGAGTGTTACAGGGACTACGTGTCCAAAATTCTTTTGCCAATGAGGTATGCAACACACCAAACTCATGCTGGGACTCCAAGTGGCTAACTAGGGTTAAGAGATTAAACAGAGTAGGCTGCTAGCATTAGACAGGCAGATGGTAATTGGCAGCATGGAAGAAGCTGCATTGGTCAAGAACATTGGGGGAGGAGAAAGATTGGTGGCAGCCTCCCCTGCTGCTGAATGCGTAAGCATCATGTCCTCTATTTTGGCTTGATGGCCAGTAATCAGCACATGGAAACCATCATGTTCTCTCTATTTTCTTTCATTTCTTTCTTCTTGTGCTGGATCTACATTCAGTGACAGTATTTCAATAGACTAGCTGTTGTAGAGCTCATTAGTTGGCTGCTCTGTGCCAACAAACTTATGTTTTTTTAATTTTAAAATTAAAAATAATATACATTAGATGAATCCCTGAATCATTCTAGAGTCTGCTGATTTGAAGACCAGCACCCTAATCTGACAATATCCACCCTTGTGCCCGAGTAGCCATGTACCAGTGACCAAATTTGATGGGTACTGTTTTATTCTCTGTGGCCTAATCCCCAATATCCATAATTTTCTCTGGTTGCTAAAATTGAAGATCCACTACCTTTGCAAGATCCCTGACTTAAAGAAAATGTCCAGGATTATGGTGCTGCACGTTTAGAACCTCTACAATTCACATCTTGAAAAAGGTAACAGTCTGTGTAGCCTACTGCAACTTGCTTGGGACAACTGCTTTGTTATTATTTTTCAATGGTGCCATGGTGGCTTGTGATGCAGATTTTTAACATGTCTATGGAACTCCAGCATGTTGTTTTATAACTTCACTGGACAAAAGAAACCCCTGTCCTTGCAAAAGAGAAACTTCTATCCAGATGAAAAAGTACATTCGCATCTTTGTTTGCTGTTGATAATGATATATACTAGCATCTAGCATCCAGATGCAAAAGAGATATTTTTGGTAATGAGGCTTGATTCAAGTAATGGCCCTGTCTGGTTTGAAGCTGGTTGCATAGGTGCTGCATAACAAATAAGGAGGCAATCATCAAAGAGAAACTAGGGAGTAGGGAGACAATCACTGAAATGGAAATCCACATGTTTTCTGCTGTCTGTGAGATAATCACAGAGATGTTTGTGTTCCTGCTCCAATAGAAATACCTATATGTACAAAAAGCTTTTAACACTCCCAAATATAGTAATAAACATGGAACAGAGTAGTTACATAGTCTTTCTAAACCAGGAAAGGCCAGATTATCAACATAGCCAATAAACATGGGATATGCGAATATGCGATGATTTTTACAATCATGTTACTCCTCTTTGCAAGGCTAGAGAATCTGCATAGAATGTGTGCCAAACTCCTGAAGCAACCTCTCTCTCTTATAGAGAAGTTTATCATTTCACTAAAATATTCCTGCATGCATTGTCTTCATTACCCAAATAGGAAGGATTCCTGTGTTCACAAGGACTGGATTTTCCATACACTGATCACACTCTGATCAGAAATCTAGTATCTAGTACTATCCACTAGCTTTGATGAGCACCCAAAATCCTGGATTCTGTATTGTATTTTTCACTGATAGACTAAGTGTCCATAGCTGTTTGCGATGTTTGAAGTATGCTTTAGCTGCTGTCACCTGGGATGGCAAAGGGTAAAAATACAAGAAATATGGTATGAAGGCAACTTTTACCTTTGTTGAGTTAAATGCACCAGCAGCCCCTAAACTTGTATGTGTGTGCCACTTAGGTCCATTAACTTTCAAATTGCATTTTTGAGCCACTTATGTTATTTACTGGTGCAACCTAGGTCCATTCCCCTTCAGGAGCCTTGGAAATACGCACTTAGCCCACCGCGATCCTCTCTCCCAAATCTTCTCTCCCCTCCTCGCCTGCTCCTCCAGGATCCCCCTCTCCTTCCTCCTTGACAGCGCCGGCCCCCTTCTCCCCGGTGCTCCCCACCCCTGGCCACAGATGCTCCTGAACTTCCTCTTCCCGGCACCCTCTCCCTTCCTGATGTCATCCTCGGCAAGGTGCCGAGTGGCAGCAGCAGCATGGGCTGGGCGGGCACTGGCCATGGCCTCTGGCCATGCTGGCAGCTGAGCCCTTGTCACCTAGATGGGCTGGCAGCAGCTGGCCATGTGCTGCCCCTGGACGGGCTGGTCGTGCATCGCCCTAGGCCTGGCTGATTGTTGGTGGGCCGCTCTAGCCGTGTGCACCCCTGGGCCAGGCTTGCCGTGGGCCGCTGGCTGAGCCATATTGTCGCCGACGTTGTCCATGTACTCAGCATAGGCACCGCCTTGTGCACTCGTTGTCGAGCTATGTTCCTTCTATAAAATGCAATGCTGCGATCATGACCTAGCGCACCGCAATTTCCACACTACATCCTCTGTAGTATTTTGCACAGGACAATGTATCATGGAAATTATGGTAGTTATAAAGCTTTTTTTCTCGGACACGCAGGAGAGCTGCGTATCATTATATTAAGTATTAAAAAGGGGCAAGAATCCTTACAACACCACACACCTCCAACACACTTAGGTCCCTAAAACAATGTGTGCCACACAAACACATAGATCGACCACAAACTACACCGACAAATTAACCTTCAGGAGGCGCTAGGGCAAGGAGGTGAGTAATACCTCGTTCCCCGGCCAAATCCCAGAAGTGTAACTCCTCTACCTGTAGCACCAGCGCACGAGGAACACTAGGAGAAGCACCATCAAAGACACGCTTATTGCGGTGGATGCACAAAATCCAGGCGCCCAAGATCACGAGGGAATTGAGCCCTTCCACAAAACATCAGCAACTTCCTTGTAAATCCTATCCCACCAGCCACCAAAGGATTCCTTATTTTTCTGCAGACAGAGATGCTGTAACCCAACATTTTGCAGAAGAGAGAACCAGAATTCCTGAGCAAAGATGCAAGACAGCAGCATGTGGTTAATGTTTTCAGCAACTTGATCACGATGTGGGTGGTTTGGAGGATGAGGGAGGCCACACCTTGCAAGCCAATCCGCTGTCCAACTTGTCCCGAGCGACTAACCACTTAAAGAAACGGCACTTCCCAGGTGCCCACAACTTCCATATTCTTTCCCAAGGACTGAAGGTGATCATCTCCTGAAGTGCGTCATAAGCCGATTTAGCTGAATAATTACCATCACCAGAGAAGCGCTTAGGCATGGAGTCTTCCACCCCTGGCTGCAGCGACACACTTGAGATGGCGTCCCAGAGGCTAAGAACCTCAGAAATAACCCCCACCGTTAGTGCCCCTTGAATGTGCCAAGATTGGTCATTGAGAGCTTCAAGTACTGTCCTATTGACTCTTTGTTTGGGCACCAGCTCAAACACTTGAGGTGCAATGTCTTCCACTCGCTGACCATCAATCCATCTATCAGCCCAAGAAAGAGTCCCTGCACGATTTCCAACATGAGAGATAATTGCAATAGAGAAGAAACCTGATTATTTTTATGAACATGAATCTGAAAAACACCCCAAGGACGTGTAGGATCCATCTTTTGAAGCCACAACCACCTTGACCTAAGAGCCCAGCTAAGAGTCTGCAGATTGGAGATACCAAGCCCTCCAAACTCTATAGGGAGGCACACCTTCGGCGCCACTAAGCAATGGCCGCCTTTTGCATCCTTTCTTCCTCACCATAGGAAACTTCTAATTTTGTAAATAGCCTTGATAGCCCATTGAGGGAGATTGATAGCCATGGCAAGATAAACTATCATGGAAGTGAGCACATGTTGGCTATGAAGTTTTTCTGCTTCCGAACGAGCATGGAGGAAAAGCGCTATATTAGCATCGCTGGTTGGCCATGACACACCCTTTGCTGTTCTGGCACAGCACAGACCAAATGGTAGGTTAGGATATCTAACAGCCCACTTGATGGACATTATGGACTTGCACACACAGAGTCCCGGGACCTATCTGATACAGATGTGCTAGACTGCTAGTGTAAGGATGCGTCGTGCACATTACTCTTCTGCAAATATAATCAGGCAAGATATTTTTGGACCCTTGCTATTTTATAATAACTTGGTAAAAATAGGTGGGGTCTTGGAAAGCGAATCTCTAGGCAGCCTTGCCCTTCTTAGTTTGCAAAAGGATGCTGGTTCGAACCCAGCATTTCACAAGTGGAACTCTACCAGCGCACTGTCCAGTGTCCTTGTGATAATTTAGTACTACAATTTTTTTTCTTGTATACATGCATAAATAGCATGAATAATCCCCCTCACAACATTCATCTTAGCATTTTAGGTACATTGGAGAATATCGTTTTATCTTATTTATATTATTGAAATTGGAATTTAATTTTTGCTCCTGCAAAGTTTGAGTTTTTGCTCCACCATTCTGATCAGAGAATCAGCCATTATCTTAGTTCTGGTAGTTATTTAGTTGGTTAGTATTGGTATTAAGGTTAGTTAAAGAGTCATAATCGGCTGTCTATTTGCACATCTTGTATAAAGGTGGACTAGTGATAGTCTTCGCATGGAGTATCAATCAATATATTAAAGAAAAGGGCTTTGCCCACATCTGTTAGATCAACCCTATTGTTGACAGGAGAAGCCCTTGATCAATATGACCAGAGCCTCTTGTTGCACATTTGAATCTATCTTGTCTCCTGTGTTGCCCTCTATATAATAGCCAGTATCTTACCTGAGTTGATTTCATAGATTTAGTTTTGCAAATGCATGAGAATAGGAGGTTTTATACCGATCTAAGTCATATATGGATATGTTATGCATGTGACTGGTGCCGTAGTTCTATATGGTTGTTGATATGTTCAAATTTAGTATGTGGGGGATATGTTATGCATGTGATGGGTGCAATAATTCTATATGGTTGTTTTGTTTAAATTTCATATGTGGTACGCAAATATGTTGTTTGTTAACTTGCATATTGTATTTTGTACTGTTACTATGTTTTACTTCACAAACAATTTGAGTTTTAGATATATAAATAACTTGTGTTGATAGGACACTAAAATTATTTTGCTTTTTAAAGTTGAAATTCAGTGCCATTATTTTAGATCTGGTGGCACCATTGATGTTGGAATCTCAGTTTTGATGTATGATTTTACAGCTTTATGACATAGGTAGGCCTTGGCTCTATGATTTTAGTTCATAGAATCTAAATTTATATGATTTTAATGGTTCTTATTCCTATGATTGCAATTTTAATGAAAATACATCCAATCTGATGTAGAATTAGGGGTTGTTGCAACTTTGGTCGGTACATGCTAAAACGGAAGATATTTAGCATTTTGTATCTCTTCTTTTGATGGGAAGAGTTAATAATATGTCATTAATTTTACAGGGTTCCCTCATCGAAATGACTGGCCCTAAGAGAGGCATTGTACTGAATTGTGATGTTCTGTTTGAGTTTGACATGAGAATCAAGAATGGGGAGCAAGAGGAAAATGATCTCCAGCTAATTGACGGAATGACAGAGTTTTATGAAATGAGCATGCCGGGTAAACCATTCACTATTCGCATTAATGGCGATGCTGGCGCGGTGGACATGTCTTTAACAAATGTTTATGGAGTTGAGGCTACAGTAGAAATCTTCGTATCCGAAGTGGAAAATGGTTTTGATTTATCTATTTGCTGTGTTGTTTCGGTACTTGAGGAACATAAAGAATTTCAGCTTTTTGGTGCTCCTATTGGTGAATCGTGTGGCTTAAGAAGGTTTGTGATTGCTGTCTCGATGGATACTATGATGCATTTGAAGTTCAAAGTACACCAACATGGCTCAAATGCTGTTGAACATTGTTGTTCCTTTGAAGCTAAGCTGCATGGATGTGCCAGCCATGATATAAAGCTTGAGGTCGCTTCTCTCTCAGTGAAGGTGACTTGGTCGAAGTTAATGGAAGGTGCTTGAGGTCGCTTCTCTCTCAGTGAAGGTGACTTGGTCGAAGTTAATGGAAGGTTGTGATATTTAGTTTTAAGCTGTGTTATGTTCTCTTGCACTGGATGGATGTGTGTGATCACATATTGCTTTTTTACTGGATTTATATATGCTTTAACCTACCTTATATGAGCCTGGATGGATGTGTGTGATCACATATTGCTTTTGTACTGGATTTACATATGCTTTAACCTACCTTATATGAGTCTAGCTCGGTTAGGTTCCTTGTGGTAGAACCTGTCCACCTGGGTTTAAGTCATCGACTTAGCATGGGTGGGTGTTCGTATTTTTCTGGATTTATTTTATGATTTAATTGTGTTGTGCTTTTAGACGACATTTCCGTCGACAGCGAGCCGTTTGTGGTGATGTCGTCAATCTCGAGATGTGCCGATATAGTCTTTCGGAGGTGCTCTTAGGGTTTGAGTACGTGTGTTCATAGGATATGAGTGTGCGTGCGTGTTAGGGTTTGAGTACGTGTGTTCATAGGATGTGAGTGTGCGTGCGTGTTAAGCATCTGTGTTTGTACTTGTCTAAATTCATAAAAAAAGAAATAAATAAAAAAAGCATCAGCTATTGATTTGGGTGACATGTTAATCCAACTTTTTCTTCAATAGCTATTGAAAACACACACAACATACATCGTAGATATAGACCTCACCTCATATTACAGGATGAGAGCATATAGTTATTGCTTGCTTAGTCCTACGGAAATATGAGAGCGTACATGTGGCAGAACCTCCTAAATTATATGCTCCACATGCACTTGTCATTGTCCCGAGGACCTCTGATCGCTATGCATATACATCAGATAACCTAAGAAGATCTGTCAGGTGCCCTCGCAGGACCCCGATTCAACTACGTTTGACAACTCATACCAGGATCAACAAAAGAGTAACTACAACATTACAACATTTGTTACAAAACTTTACATCAGAGTGTGGAAGAATAACAACAATGAATTTATAAATCATGATTAAGTTAACTTTTTACAAACTTAACTTGTATTGCGGAAGTCGAGTAGAACTACAGAAGACAACTTAGGTAGAGCACCTAAATTAGTAGAGGACAACCAAATCATGTCGAGTCCACCGACATGACTTGATTTGCAGCAACAGTCAGCACCTGCAACAGGGGTTAACAAACCCTGAGTACTCAATTGTACTCTGCAAGACTTACCCGACGAAAAGAAAAGACTCCAAGGATATGCTGGCTTAAGGGAAGTAGTGAAGCTAGAAAAGAGAAGTTTTGCAGAAAAGCTTACTACCAGTGGATCCTTGCTTTCAAACTTTTAATTAAGTTTTGGCTCCAATTTTAGTATATGCTAATTATAGCTAACTTTTGCACCTGCATCTATCTCAATCATAAATATAAGCATCACACTTGTTATTCACTTCTTTTCCATCTCAAGTCCAACAGTAACCATGTTCCAGTTGTTGCTACAATTTGGTGCAAGGTCAAGACTCCTCTTTCGTGGAGTAACGACGATTCGAACCGCTTGATCTACCCAGCTGAGACTTCCTAACCATATGACATATGTAGAACCAAATCTTGCATATATCAACTCTTACTTGGGTCACCCAAAACCAGAATGTGTCTATCACCACCCGAGAGCACAGTACTCCTCGAACCCGGCCCAATTCTAGCCCCGAGGGTACACGCTACTCTCACCATCTCTCCGTTCCCAGTGCGAGGTTAGACGTTCTTGTGATGGAATAACCGAAGTAAGGCTTACCCTTCCTTGGGTATGTGACTAGTACTATCCAAAACTCCTTGACACGAGGGCCAACAACGGACGGTCCTTAACCGACACAGACGGGACCAACCACCAAAGACGATTCTCATGCCCTGTCTAGTCTCAAGTTCATTCTCATATTTATTTCCACATGCTCTCATGACCTGTCATTAGGTCAAGAGAAGCAAGGAATAAACTCGTTCTTGTGATCAAAGAAAACATTATTCAACTTCTACCGAAGTCTACGCATTACTAAGCATAAGAGATCGACCTACATATACTTGTGGGATATCATCTGGATATAAATGTAGATCAAGGTAATCATGCAGCAACGGTATCAACCAACTCCTACTAACATAATGCACATTACACTAGACTTAAGATGTAATAAAGCATTTATAAAATAAAAGAGTGGTTGTATGTCTGGGGTTTGCCTGCGTTGCAGCGGTGGTTCGTTCTCGTAGAAGTCAAGTTTGACACCATCACCACGGGTGGATCACCTTCTCCGAAGCTTGATCGGCACGATCCAAAACACTCGTGTAAACTACACGTACATAAATGATGAGAGACTTAATAGGATGGAATGCATGCCATGATGCATGATGATGAACAAAGCATAGCATACAAGAGACATTTAGAAAGGATAAACATTAGTTATCTACTTGAGTACAACTTTCCTTCGCGGTACAGTTACAAGTAATTATCATAAAGTATTTTTAGTTGTTCTTCTAACAAGGCAAAGGTTTACTTATCAAAACATGCTTACCAATTAAAGTTGTTACTAGGGAAAAACATGCACAAACAACATACATGGAAATCTATAACTTTTACTTTTTACCCAAGAGGTTACATCTAAGAAACAATCAAGTTTAACAACATACATGTTACTTATTATTATAAGCAAGTTAATCATGTGATCATCATGAAAACAACACTTATCTTACTACATTAGTTAAGCAAGTCAAAGCTATGATCATATCAACCTAACTTAAGCACTAGAGGTTAAGTTAGACAACTAAGCATTACACAACTTATTATGCTAAGATAATGAAGTATCTCACACTTAACATACAAGTTATGAGTTTATTTGGCATACAAACTTACTGACTAAAGCTACATTACGAAAAAGCATGTACAAGCAGTATGTAACGTCAAGCATATCTTAGCTTAAAGAATCGTTTATGATCTTCACATAAGCTAACTTAAACAACCAATTTAAAACTTTCATAGAATCAGGATAGCA
>CM039601.1:33412898-33560234 GCA_022457205.1 Saccharum spontaneum | reverse complement strand
AGGCATGGAGTCTTCCACCCTGGCTGCAGCGACACACTTGAGATGGCGTCCCAGAGGCTAAGAACCTCAGAAATAACCCCCACCGTTAGTGCCCCTTGAATGTGCCAAGATTGGTCATGAGAGCTTCAAGTACTGTCCTATTGACTCTTTGTTTGGGCACCAGCTCAAACACTTGAGGTGCAATGTCTTCCACTCGCTGACCATCAATCCATCTATCAGCCAAGAAAGAGTCCCTGCACGATTTCCAACATGAGAGATAATTGCAATAGAGAAGAAACCTGATTATTTTTATGAACATGAATCTGAAAAACACCCCAAGGACGTGTAGGATCCATCTTTTGAAGCCACAACCACCTTGACCTAAGAGCCCAGCTAAGAGTCTGCAGATTGGAGATACCAAGCCCTCCAAACTCTATAGGGAGGCACACCTTCGGCGCCACTAAGCAATGGCCGCCTTTTGCATCCTTTCTTCCTCACCATAGGAAACTTCTAATTTTGTAAATAGCCTTGATAGCCCATTGAGGGAGATTGATAGCCATGGCAAGATAAACTATCATGGAAGTGAGCACATGTTGGCTATGAAGTTTTTCTGCTTCCGAACGAGCATGGAGGAAAAGCGCTATATTAGCATCGCTGGTTGGCCATGACACACCCTTTGCTGTTCTGGCACAGCACAGACCAAATGGTAGGTTAGGATATCTAACAGCCCACTTGATGGACATTATGGACTTGCACACACAGAGTCCCGGGACCTATCTGATACAGATGTGCTAGGACTGCTAGTGTAAGGATGCGTCGTGCACATTACTCTTCTGCAAATATAATCAGGCAAGATATTTTGGACCCTTGCTATTTTATAATAACTTGGTAAAAATAGGTGGGGTCTTGGAAAGCGAATCTCTAGGCAGCCTTGCCCTTCTTAGTTTGCAAAGGATGCTGGTTCGAACCCAGCATTTCACAAGTGGAACTCTCCAGCGCACTGTCCAGTGTCCTTGTGATAATTTAGTACTACAATTTTTTTTCTTGTATACATGCATAAATAGCATGAATAATCCCCCTCACAACATTCATCTTAGCATTTTAGGTACATTGGAGAATATCGTTTTATCTTATTTATATTATTGAAATTGGAATTTAATTTTTGCTCCTGCAAAGTTTGAGTTTTTGCTCCACCATTCTGATCAGAGAATCAGCCATTATCTTAGTTCTGGTAGTTATTTAGTTGGTTAGTATTGGTATTAAGGTTAGTTAAAGAGTCATAATCGGCTGTCTATTTGCACATCTTGTATAAAGGTGGACTAGTGATAGTCTTCGCATGGAGTATCAATCAATATATTAAAGAAAAGGGCTTTGCCCACATCTGTTAGATCAACCCTATTGTTGACAGGAGAAGCCCTTGATCAATATGACCAGAGCCTCTTGTTGCACATTTGAATCTATCTTGTCTCCTGTGTTGCCCTCTATATAATAGCCAGTATCTTACCTGAGTTGATTTCATAGATTTAGTTTTGCAAATGCATGAGAATAGGAGGTTTTATACCGATCTAAGTCATATATGGATATGTTATGCATGTGACTGGTGCCGTAGTTCTATATGGTTGTTGATATGTTCAAATTTAGTATGTGGGGGATATGTTATGCATGTGATGGGTGCAATAATTCTATATGGTTGTTTTGTTTAAATTTCATATGTGGTACGCAAATATGTTGTTTGTTAACTTGCATATTGTATTTTGTACTGTTACTATGTTTTACTTCACAAACAATTTGAGTTTTAGATATATAAATAACTTGTGTTGATAGGACACTAAAATTATTTTGCTTTTTAAAGTTGAAATTCAGTGCCATTATTTTAGATCTGGTGGCACCATTGATGTTGGAATCTCAGTTTTGATGTATGATTTTACAGCTTTATGACATAGGTAGGCCTTGGCTCTATGATTTTAGTTCATAGAATCTAAATTTATATGATTTTAATGGTTCTTATTCCTATGATTGCAATTTTAATGAAAATACATCCAATCTGATGTAGAATTAGGGGTTGTTGCAACTTTGGTCGGTACATGCTAAAACGGAAGATATTTAGCATTTTGTATCTCTTCTTTTGATGGGAAGAGTTAATAATATGTCATTAATTTTACAGGGTTCCCTCATCGAAATGACTGGCCCTAAGAGAGGCATTGTACTGAATTGTGATGTTCTGTTTGAGTTTGACATGAGAATCAAGAATGGGGAGCAAGAGGAAAATGATCTCCAGCTAATTGACGGAATGACAGAGTTTTATGAAATGAGCATGCCGGGTAAACCATTCACTATTCGCATTAATGGCGATGCTGGCGCGGTGGACATGTCTTTAACAAATGTTTATGGAGTTGAGGCTACAGTAGAAATCTTCGTATCCGAAGTGGAAAATGGTTTTGATTTATCTATTTGCTGTGTTGTTTCGGTACTTGAGGAACATAAAGAATTTCAGCTTTTTGGTGCTCCTATTGGTGAATCGTGTGGCTTAAGAAGGTTTGTGATTGCTGTCTCGATGGATACTATGATGCATTTGAAGTTCAAAGTACACCAACATGGCTCAAATGCTGTTGAACATTGTTGTTCCTTTGAAGCTAAGCTGCATGGATGTGCCAGCCATGATATAAAGCTTGAGGTCGCTTCTCTCTCAGTGAAGGTGACTTGGTCGAAGTTAATGGAAGGTGCTTGAGGTCGCTTCTCTCTCAGTGAAGGTGACTTGGTCGAAGTTAATGGAAGGTTGTGATATTTAGTTTTAAGCTGTGTTATGTTCTCTTGCACTGGATGGATGTGTGTGATCACATATTGCTTTTTTACTGGATTTATATATGCTTTAACCTACCTTATATGAGCCTGGATGGATGTGTGTGATCACATATTGCTTTTGTACTGGATTTACATATGCTTTAACCTACCTTATATGAGTCTAGCTCGGTTAGGTTCCTTGTGGTAGAACCTGTCCACCTGGGTTTAAGTCATCGACTTAGCATGGGTGGGTGTTCGTATTTTTCTGGATTTATTTTATGATTTAATTGTGTTGTGCTTTTAGACGACATTTCCGTCGACAGCGAGCCGTTTGTGGTGATGTCGTCAATCTCGAGATGTGCCGATATAGTCTTTCGGAGGTGCTCTTAGGGTTTGAGTACGTGTGTTCATAGGATATGAGTGTGCGTGCGTGTTAGGGTTTGAGTACGTGTGTTCATAGGATGTGAGTGTGCGTGCGTGTTAAGCATCTGTGTTTGTACTTGTCTAAATTCATAAAAAAAGAAATAAATAAAAAAAGCATCAGCTATTGATTTGGGTGACATGTTAATCCAACTTTTTCTTCAATAGCTATTGAAAACACACACAACATACATCGTAGATATAGACCTCACCTCATATTACAGGATGAGAGCATATAGTTATTGCTTGCTTAGTCCTACGGAAATATGAGAGCGTACATGTGGCAGAACCTCCTAAATTATATGCTCCACATGCACTTGTCATTGTCCCGAGGACCTCTGATCGCTATGCATATACATCAGATAACCTAAGAAGATCTGTCAGGTGCCCTCGCAGGACCCCGATTCAACTACGTTTGACAACTCATACCAGGATCAACAAAAGAGTAACTACAACATTACAACATTTGTTACAAAACTTTACATCAGAGTGTGGAAGAATAACAACAATGAATTTATAAATCATGATTAAGTTAACTTTTTACAAACTTAACTTGTATTGCGGAAGTCGAGTAGAACTACAGAAGACAACTTAGGTAGAGCACCTAAATTAGTAGAGGACAACCAAATCATGTCGAGTCCACCGACATGACTTGATTTGCAGCAACAGTCAGCACCTGCAACAGGGGTTAACAAACCCTGAGTACTCAATTGTACTCTGCAAGACTTACCCGACGAAAAGAAAAGACTCCAAGGATATGCTGGCTTAAGGGAAGTAGTGAAGCTAGAAAAGAGAAGTTTTGCAGAAAAGCTTACTACCAGTGGATCCTTGCTTTCAAACTTTTAATTAAGTTTTGGCTCCAATTTTAGTATATGCTAATTATAGCTAACTTTTGCACCTGCATCTATCTCAATCATAAATATAAGCATCACACTTGTTATTCACTTCTTTTCCATCTCAAGTCCAACAGTAACCATGTTCCAGTTGTTGCTACAATTTGGTGCAAGGTCAAGACTCCTCTTTCGTGGAGTAACGACGATTCGAACCGCTTGATCTACCCAGCTGAGACTTCCTAACCATATGACATATGTAGAACCAAATCTTGCATATATCAACTCTTACTTGGGTCACCCAAAACCAGAATGTGTCTATCACCACCCGAGAGCACAGTACTCCTCGAACCCGGCCCAATTCTAGCCCCGAGGGTACACGCTACTCTCACCATCTCTCCGTTCCCAGTGCGAGGTTAGACGTTCTTGTGATGGAATAACCGAAGTAAGGCTTACCCTTCCTTGGGTATGTGACTAGTACTATCCAAAACTCCTTGACACGAGGGCCAACAACGGACGGTCCTTAACCGACACAGACGGGACCAACCACCAAAGACGATTCTCATGCCCTGTCTAGTCTCAAGTTCATTCTCATATTTATTTCCACATGCTCTCATGACCTGTCATTAGGTCAAGAGAAGCAAGGAATAAACTCGTTCTTGTGATCAAAGAAAACATTATTCAACTTCTACCGAAGTCTACGCATTACTAAGCATAAGAGATCGACCTACATATACTTGTGGGATATCATCTGGATATAAATGTAGATCAAGGTAATCATGCAGCAACGGTATCAACCAACTCCTACTAACATAATGCACATTACACTAGACTTAAGATGTAATAAAGCATTTATAAAATAAAAGAGTGGTTGTATGTCTGGGGTTTGCCTGCGTTGCAGCGGTGGTTCGTTCTCGTAGAAGTCAAGTTTGACACCATCACCACGGGTGGATCACCTTCTCCGAAGCTTGATCGGCACGATCCAAAACACTCGTGTAAACTACACGTACATAAATGATGAGAGACTTAATAGGATGGAATGCATGCCATGATGCATGATGATGAACAAAGCATAGCATACAAGAGACATTTAGAAAGGATAAACATTAGTTATCTACTTGAGTACAACTTTCCTTCGCGGTACAGTTACAAGTAATTATCATAAAGTATTTTTAGTTGTTCTTCTAACAAGGCAAAGGTTTACTTATCAAAACATGCTTACCAATTAAAGTTGTTACTAGGGAAAAACATGCACAAACAACATACATGGAAATCTATAACTTTTACTTTTTACCCAAGAGGTTACATCTAAGAAACAATCAAGTTTAACAACATACATGTTACTTATTATTATAAGCAAGTTAATCATGTGATCATCATGAAAACAACACTTATCTTACTACATTAGTTAAGCAAGTCAAAGCTATGATCATATCAACCTAACTTAAGCACTAGAGGTTAAGTTAGACAACTAAGCATTACACAACTTATTATGCTAAGATAATGAAGTATCTCACACTTAACATACAAGTTATGAGTTTATTTGGCATACAAACTTACTGACTAAAGCTACATTACGAAAAAGCATGTACAAGCAGTATGTAACGTCAAGCATATCTTAGCTTAAAGAATCGTTTATGATCTTCACATAAGCTAACTTAAACAACCAATTTAAAACTTTCATAGAATCAGGATAGCAGCCTATACACAACTTCACTCAACTATAACTAAAGATCCAAGCATCCAACAAAGGTGATCTTAGACTTTCTGGAAAGCTTAGATAATTAACTACATTTGTTTAATTGCATCAGAAGCTAATTTCAAGGTTAACCAGGGCAAACATACCAAAGTTCTAGGTTTGCACAAAATTCTAGACAAAGGACTAACAGTAACTTCAGAGGAGCAGATATGGAGTTTGGTCCACAAGACATGTTCTTAGCTTTCTAGAAAGCTTATCAAGTTGTTAATAACTTTCTTATTATCACCTTAAGACGATCCTATAGCTAACAAGGTCAAACAACACCACAAAGACATCTCTGTCCAGATTTGGACAGAAACTATTACCTCACTTGCAACAGCTATAAATAGAGTTCTAGATTACCAACAACAGTGGTTCTTAACATTTTGGAAAGCTCATAAAAATTACTACAACTTTATAAATATTGCCAAGAGATGATTCACAAGCTAAATAGCCCAAACATTTGCATCTTGCAGATCAGGTCATAAAGTAAGCAAAATTTAATAGGCATCTTGCAAAATCTATAACTCTCAAAACATTAGACTTAAAATCATGAAACTCTAGGAAATGAAAGATATGGAAGTTCTAAACAACTCTTGTATTTACCATATCTACAAAAAACATAATTTGCTTCTTCAATTTAACTGTAAATCAATTTAACATTATTTATCAAGCACTAAGTAAGAAGAATCAATAACTCAATCATACATCCAATGGTCATAAAATTTTTACCACAGTACATACATAGCATCAGGAGACTACCCTAAAACTTTCACTCAATTGGAGCATGGAATCTATAGATATTAAATATTCTTTGAAAACTCTAATTTCCACGACAAATAAATAACCATCTATACACAGCAAAAACTTTCTACTAAAACCTATCATATTATGACTCTACTGCATAGATCTAGTCATGAGGATTCCAAAACATCTTCATTTGCTATTTTATGATTTTTCTATGATTTGCTATGAATTTCCAAAGTTTGAGTCGAAATAAGAAAAGAAAAAGAAAAACTGCACTGTTGGCACTATTCACCTGAGTCACAATCTTCGCACTTAGACCCTTGCCTTGTGTCGAATTGTCGCACGGCATCCTTGGCGCGATTGAAACAGAGGAGGGCATCGGGACCGCGATGTCTGGCGATGGGGTTGTTCTCTGACGGCGATGGAGTGGTGGGGAAGCATCCCGATGCTCGTGTGCACACGCTGGTGCCCGCAGCTTGCCTCGCGATGGCCCGAGGAGGCGTGGCCGCGCGAGCAGCGGCACGGCGGCAGTGGCGACGCACGTCACGACGGTTCCGGTAGATAAACGGATCAACCGTCAAGCCAGAGAGCTTCACGGCATCAAGGGAAACACGAAACAAGGAAGGCGAGGGTGAGAGGGTAGCTGGTGGCGGCTGGCCACGTGCAAGGCGAGCTCGACGGCCATAGCGTCTGACCGTGGTGGCAACAGGGCGCCCGGCCGAGCTAGGCGAAGCGAGGCTGTGTGGGCTAGCTCAAGTGGTGCGTGAGGCAGAGGCGAACGTGGCTGCGCGATCAATTTGGCCCGAGGACGAGCTGCTGCTGTGGTTTGCACCGGCGGATGGAGGCTCGACGGCAGCAGTGAGAGGAAGAAGAAAAAGAACGGCAGTTGGCTCTGGGCTTTTTAGGCGAGGACGAAACATTGAGGCGCTCCAGCAGGCACTCGGTGTTGCCACGGCGACGCGGGAGGTGGCAAGGATGCGCCTAGAAACGGTGAGAAGGTCGGCGACGTCGAGCAGGCAGGCCAGTAGCTTGTCGGTGAAGCACTGTAGTGACTAAAACCACCTCATTTCTTCTTTTTCTATTTTCTTCAAATTACTCCCAAATTTGTATAGCAACTTCAAAATCTCCAAAAATGAAAGTTGTTCAACTTCGATCTCCAACTTTGCTTTTTGGACCATCTTCAAATTCTCAATAGTTTTGAAAGTAGGATTTTGAATTTGGGATTTTAAAATCCAATTAAGGTTACTAAAATAGTTAATTAGCAACTTTGGTCATTAATTAGTAACAAACTGTCACTACCATTTCAAAGTACAAATGTTCATACCAATTATTGAAATCAACGTTTGACAAAAAATTTATTTATGAAATTTTATTTAATAATTATTTTTCAACACTTTATCAAAAACACCAAGTCTTTGGAATCAGTTTATAAATTCAAACTTGAAACTCCAATTCAAACATATTTGACTTGTAAACCGTACCCAACCTTGCTACTATTACTAAGTTCAAACTTTGCACCTCAAAATTTATTTAGGTTAAATTTTAGGTAGTTAAGAAATTTTCACGTCACAAAAGCACGAAACATTATAACTTATGTTTAATATCAACATTTCGGGTAACAATCAAAACACACTATTTGCAACATATGCATGCAATATATGGACATGAAATACATTATTGCCATGATCCTTGCTAATTATGCATGATGATTAATATGATTAGGGTTTTGTTAATTTCGTAACATCCAGGATGTTACAGTGTACTTATTGAACGTACTCTCAGAGCGGTCTGAGTCGTACGGAAATAGTCGAATTTATCTGAGAGCAGTACTGTAGAGGACCTGGTTTTGATTAATAAAGAGAGCAGTACTGTAGTGCCGAGTCGTACGGAAATAATCAAACTTTTTTATCATAGAAATAGTCGAACTTAAGAGCAGTACTGTACAGGACCTGGTTCTGAACAAAAGAGTGTGTGATGACTCAAATTAGCTGCAATGTTTTTTACTATATTGCTTGATTTTGAGTTTTTGATTAACCCGACGCTCCGTTGTGCGGGCTGGCCGAACAACGTAGAGCATAATAAACAGTAAAAAACATATGAGCAGCGTCCAGGAAAAAACATTTGTGGACAGTAGTAAGTAGTGGAAGTGTACAGCAGCAATCGACGGTCTCTGTTTTATTCTCGGTTGAGGAATGTGGTCTCTGTTTCTGTTTTATTCTCGGTTGAGGAATGTGGTCTCTGTTTCTGTTTTATTCTCGGTTGAGGAATGTGGTCCTTACTTCTTTACACGCGAATATGGAGTGCTGGATTTCTATGATTACAAGGCATTTTTTTAGGAAAAATGAGTGGGGATAATCCTCACGAGGCCGTTGTGGCTGGGTACCTAATGTATGAGACAGCTCATGTATAAAAATGCAACCACATGAATCTTACTCTTTTGTCCTAAAAATTAAAAAAATTAATGTTTTAGTTTTGTTCTAAGTCAAACTATGTAAAGTTTGACTAAATTTATATATTAGAATGTATTAGCAATAAGTATTATTGGATTCATTATCTAGGATGTTTTCATAATACATTTATTGATGTCATAAATGTTAAAAAAATTCTCTATAAATTTAGTCATTTAAGATAGATTGATTTGGGACTTCTTTTTTTTTTTGAACAGAGTACTAATTTATGCAACAATTATCGCTCTGTTTACTGCTCCCTCTTGAATTTAGGCCCTGTTTGGATCCCTCTAGTTTTTGTCAGTTTTTAAGAATCTAGCTTTTAGAAACCGAGTGGGATCCAAATAGGCCCGTTTTTGCTGCCAGTAGCTTTTGCCAGTTTCTTGCGACCCATAGAGTAATAATAAATAAAGTCAGATTCTTAAAAATTGAGGGATCCAAACACATCCACCAGTTTTTACTAAAAATCTAGATTTTAGAAACTAGAGAACGCAACTGGTTTTTAAAAGTCCGAAACTCATTCAGGCCTTATGCGATGGCTCCGGCTGCATGCGGTTGAATGCATGGGCTCAGACAATGGATTGGTGGCGGTAGGCTCGAAGCGAAGGGAGCCTGGCGGGGACGTCGGGCCTCTCCCAGTACGCTTCCCCGCGTTGGGCTCGAGTAAGGTCCGATTCAAGGATTCCGGATAACAAATCTTAAGAAATACACGTATAGCAAAAGGATGGACCCGAATGTTTAGATATTCGAAACATCCAATATCCGTATTCCACGTCCGTATCCGACAAAAATATAAAATATCCAATAATATCCGTATCCGCGAAGTACAATATTTTAAAACCATATAAATCTTATAATTATGACTAATTAACTATGTAAATGACAATTAATTTAATACAATAGATGATATGTATTATTATTTAAAAGTTATTTAAGGCTAATATAATTATAATATTATTAACAATATATAAATCTTAAGTTAAATTGATTTTAATATGGCTAATCATATAATTAGTATTTTAACTTATTTATATCATTTTAAAATTTATTTTTATTTATTTGAATTCAATAATTAATATATATAATCTTTAATTTTCTTATATTTTATATACTTATTTATTAAAATATTATATTTTTGGTAGTTGTCTTTTATCTACGGTGTTACATAGCTATATTTTAATCCCTTCATCCATAATGATTTTATTATACTATGAAAGTATCAATAAGCAAATAGATACATGTGGTCTTCAAAATAAAGTAGACGAATCTGAATTCGAGATATTCGTTTTGTATTAGTATCCGGCAATATCCGCATTTGTATTTGAATTCGAATTAAAATATGGTAAATAGTGGTATTCAAATCTGTATCCGTTCAGATCCTATCCGAATCCATCCTTACTAAAGAGTCCATGCATTGACTCACACAAAGGTGCCCGGAAACGATACAACACGGTCTAAAAATCAGGTAACAAAGTGAAACACATAATTGGCTTATATAGCTCAGATTTAATGAACTTTATATATACAGCTATAATGTGATTACGACACAATTCATAATTAGAGACAGTAATGAGATTCCTGACCAAACTTTAGTCTTGTGCTTAAACAATAATGAGAGTATGAGACCAAAAATATTCCTGACTAATACAAAATTACAAAGTAAACACCATTTATCTCAACATGAGAGGTGTTTATGAAATAATTTAATTTATGCTAACAGAAGCATGTACTCCCTCTGTTGTTTTTTACATGTCATATTAGATTTGTTCTAAGACAAACATTACTATCTTAAACCATTTATTTAAAAAATACCTCTCATGTTTGACTCTATAGTTTTATAACCTCAGAGGATGACATTGCCGCCGTTGGAGCCTCGGAGGACCTCTCGCCGCTGCTGATGCGACTGCCCCGCATGGTCTTGGCACCACCGGAGATCCACGGCAGGAGCAGGCGCGCACACAGTGGAGTTCTCGAAGGCGCGATGACAGGAGCGGCGTGCGGTCGGAGGCTAGCACGCTGGCAAGCTCGCCAATGCTCGAGGTGGAGAAGAGCAGGTGCAACATGCGAAGTGCGCGGCAAGGGCCTAGCAAGGTGCGCGTCCTCGGCCATGGCGAGGGGCGGAATAGGAGCTCCGCAAGAGCACAGCTGAGGGCATGCGGCGCCTGCAGGGAGGAGGAGCTCCACAGGGGTGCGGCAGCGAGGTCGCCAGCAAGGCGCGCGGCGGCGGTTCGTCCCAACGCTCGTCGATGTGCTCGCTACTTCCTTCCCTTGTGCGACCACCACTTATTCGACAAAATGTCTCAGAGGGGGTAAACTTACCGGCTCAAAGGAGAAGTGATTCTATGCAAAACAAATAGGAAACTAAACACTCCATTATTTAGCCAGGCTTAGACAATACAGACACTCAAATAACTAGAGATTGGTTCGGTGGAAACAAGTTAAGGCTGTCCAGGCTTGAATGACTAACCAGGCTAGAAGTAGTCTAGGAAACCAAACGCACCCTATGTAAATAAAAAATGGAGGGACTACCTATGATCTCCAAACAGCCTCTCTTACCTTTAAAATAGCAAAGCTAAGAGTTTGTTTGATTCATAACCACAACTTGCCATGCCACAAGTCAGGCATGTCATAGTTTCTAAGGCGTGTGTTTGGTTTATTGTTGTAACTATGGCACGCACAGTTTCTTAGCACCTTGTCCTACACGTCGTGACTTATTTTTTGACACTTTTTCATAAGTGTTTTTTTAGAAAAAGGGAATATATTAATATCCTAGCTTTTGCATCGATTAATGCATATAGTTGTTCCTTATTACAACCAAACACACAAAGGTCCACGCAATCTCAAAAACAAAGTTTTGAAGTAAAGCAGAAGAAGCTAAAAGTTCTAAATGTAACATTAACTCATAATTCTATTGCTGAATCTCCACCCGTTTCTTGCAAACTCCTTCATTATGGTGGTCTCAATCTGCCTGCATCCCATCTTTATCCTTTGGCCATCCTCCTCCCTCTGCAGTAGGGACCAGAACCTGATCCAGTACGTCCCCTGAAGATAACCTTGCTCACCACACTATCTGTGGCGCCACAGTTTGCGGAAAGTTAGGCGTGGCCAGTTTAGGCGTGAATCAAACAGGCCCCCTACAAAGAATATCTTCAACTGTAGTTGCCTGTCATGCTAAAGAATAATAGCATGAGTTGCAACTTGTTTTGTCGAATGTGCAAAAGAGATTGTATTAAGGTAGAAGAGTTCGTGAATACAACCACACCCCTATCTACCTGTCGTCGGTTGCCCACGGCCGCTGAAAGCCGACGTTCAAGTTCGAGTCATTGAAGTCGTAAGTTTGTTTTTTCACTGAGAATGACGATTTAGATTTTCGTGTGCTTTCTTCCTTCTTGATGATCCAATTTGTTTTGGGACGTAGTCCAACTCACGTTCCAGGCACCGCTCTGTCGTCCGTACTACGCCGTGATCTGGAACAATCATTCCAAGGACACAGAACGCCGCTATGACTCGCGGTCCATGTGACTCCGAATACAACACAATACGTTCGAGAACACTCTCTAGCGCTCTCATAGGTGGGGTTCGAGCACTCTAAGAGAAGATCATTGCATACATCTCGTGGTTATATTACTCGCTAAACAAATAACCAACCTTGAACACTCCAGCACGTTACTCGTGCTTGAATAGCAACTTTTTTAGAAGATGATGCTTGAAAGAAAGCTAACATGAAGAAAAACTTTCGTACAAAGAAAGATCTTCAACTTTCAGTTTGCCGGTCACGGTCAGGCCAAAGAATAGTAGCATGGATATCAATTTTCATGCATATACTATTTTAATATTACCAAAAGATGACACTCGATGGCAAAGAAAGCTAACATATAAAGAAATAAAAACAACAAACAATTTCATCAGAGAATAAGATTGAAGGACCGGAAACAGCGACCAGAGGGGGTGAATGGGAGCCTCAAATTTCTTTCGAAACTTTCGACCGCTGTCCCAAAATCAACCACCAAAAAGGCACACAGACAAGAGCTATAAAAACACAAGCCACCAAGAGTTAAGAGACCCTAAAGACGTTCCTTAGATCCCTAGAAAGCCAACGCAAAAGTCGGAACTCGAAACGGAAACCGAAAGGGCGAGAAACGGATCGGAACAGCACAGACTGCGAGCTTCGGACAGTCCACTACAGTATCACGGATAGTCCGCTGCAGTACTCTACAGTGCCACAGACAGTCCGCTGGTCAAAAATCTGAAAACGAACTTTGCGAAAGCAGTTCTGTTCTCGACTAAAAAACCACTGCTACAGTACCGCGGACAGTCCGGGCTTGGAGGCCAGACAGTCCGCAAGTACGGACACCGTGCAGCAAAGAAAGCACAGAAAAAAATCTCAACTCCCTGACTGTCCGCTACAGTACCGCGGACTGTCCGCGAATCGCGAAACAAGCAGGAACAGAGAGCTCCGAAAATCGCCTCCTCTCTTCGATCTTCTGATTTGCTGCTAAATCTTCACCAACTGCCACGAAACTTGGTGAGTATGATCACAAGGCAGTAGGGAAGCTACCTCTAAGAGGTCATCGCCCAATTTGAAGCCAATCAACGGGAAATCGAAGGAGAACGAAAAACACCGGTTCTTGAGACTAGACCAAGAAATCGCCTGATCTACTTGCTCGTGAGGAATTGATGGATTTCCTTCGGTGGAAAGATTCTACTCACGTCATAGCACAAATCAAGGCTCCAAAAACGAACCAAAATGGTCTAGAAACGACGAATCGAAGGAAGAACTAGAGGGGAGAAAACGAAGAACGCGAAGAACACATCATGAACTCATAAATTGATTTCTCCGCCGAACACCGGAGGACACCAGAGGATTCGGGACCTCCTTCCCTCAAAGATTCATGGTTCTTACACTAATCGGTGGATTAGTGGACCTCTCTCTCACACAAGCACCTAGAGGAAGAAACCCTAAAGGAGAAAATAAAAATGGAGGAGGTGAGGGAGATGGGGGCTCCCTCATCCTATTTAAAGGCTATTACACATTCCCAGTTTTGCCCCTAGATATAAAAGAGCCAAACCATTTAGCCCAAGGGCGTAAAGGTCCAACCCTGTGTCATCTTCATCCGACGGCCACCGCGCCTCCTCACCGGTAGCTTCGCCTCGACGTGAACTCCCCAATGCCGCCACGTGCCGTCCGTTCCTCCTCGGAACCTCCGCCCGGGTTTTGAGGCCCAAACCCGTAAACCCGCCTCCGATGGTTTTGAGGCCCAAACCATCAAACCGCTCCGTGAGTAGCGTACTCCATACGCGTCCCCCGCCATCCGACGCGTGTCACCTCTACGGTCAACACGGTCACTCCCATGTCTTCTCACGCTTGTCGATGTCCTAAGTGTTAGCCACCGCGGCTAGCCACCCGGCCTCCGAGTCCCTTGGTCCAATCCTCATGTCCGTCCTTCACCCCTCCGGTCCATCGGCACGGCGCGTCCTCCTTGACCTTCACCTCGCCATCGACTACCGCCTTCGTGATCCACACCTGCAAAACACAAGCCAATAGACATGCCGCACACATAGCTTTCACCATGGTAGGGTTAATCATCACTCAACCTACTTCGTGGATCACATTGACAATCACTCATCACAAAACGAACACACAAGGGTACTTGTCAAACCTTGTGTTCGCAATCTCCCCCTTGATGAGTGCATTGTCAACACTAATACACGAACAGTTTGAGCAAAAGAAAAAGAAGAAGAAGAGAATATAAAGAGCTCAACCAAATGACCAAAAGCCAAAGAAAAGCCGAAACAGGTCATTTGAAATGAGTAAAACTTGGTCCCCAAAGACATGGGCAATGGCTCGACGCAACCAAGTAAAACAAAGCTAGCACTCAAGAAGAGGCAACGGGCTCAACACCACTAGCAAAGCTCGAAAAGCCGAAAAACTGCTAGACCCTCCAGAAGAGGCAAAGGCTCAACACATCTAGAAAGCAAAAGCCACTCAAGTGCATCTCCCCCTGAACAAATGCAATCTCACTCAAATGAATGCATATCTCTACTTTGGGTGGAATTGGAAAGTTCTCCCCTTGTTGACAACCAACTTGTCCCCCTTGTTGACATGGTGAGTGTGACATATCTCTCCCCCTTGTTGACACATGCACTTATTAAGCTAGAGCCCAAGGATTGCAACTCCCCCTTAAAGCATGCTATGGATGCAAAAATGTACAAATGCAAAAGCTTCAAGATTATAGCAAGTAGATTGAAAGAATGCTCTAGCTGATGCTGTCAGGTATACATAGCAACAAATACCAGTGCTAGCAAATGCTCAAATGACCAAGTGAGATGAAATATGGTATTTTAGCAAGTTTGATCAAGTTTGAGCAAGTAAAAGAGGGTTCACCACCAAATGAGCACATAGCAAATATAGACAGGAGATCGACCTTGTGCTACACATGTATGCAAAGTGAACTACCCCAAACAAAGTTCACACATCATGTCATGTGACAAACTTGTGATTTGATCAAATTTTTAGATATCAATTGAATTTTATCAGAGTTATGCAGCTTATCACCAAAGTTTATCAAACAAATATGTGCGGGGGGTTATTGTTGACGGTCCTTAATTACCAAATATAGTTATCAAATAAATAAAGAAAAGGATCCAAATGCAACCAACACCTAGACTTAGGGTTTTATCTGACAGAATTCCACGAGTTTTGGTGTTTGTCTGTTTCTGCAGGGGGTTATCAGAAAATACGGAGGAAAGGCCCACACGTCGGGTTTACATAGAGATAATAACGTGTTCACCGATTTTCTATCATCTAGAAGACTCCAGAAGCCACGAGATCGAATGAGAGGCCGAACGGGCCCGGAGGCAGGGCGCCCGCCCTGCTCCCTAGGGCGCCCGCCCTGGCCTGAGAGCTAATCAGGCTCCGTCTCACGGATTATGCTCCACCGACCTAAGGGATCAAGGAAAACCGTGCGATTAATGTCGGTTTGATCCGACGGCCCACGTTCACTTGAGGGGGCTATATAAGCAGGACCCCTGGCCCCTGGAGGAGGCACTCCCTCATTCTCAATTCCTCAAACCCTAATCTCAGGAGGAGAGTCTCTGATCAAGCCCTAGAGCCACCACATCAACTAGATCTCTAGTATAGCATAGCTACATAGGATTAGAACTAGAAGGAGTCAATCTTCGATTGGTTTCCGGATCTGTCAAGAGGATTCTTGGTAATTCCTCTACTGTTCTTCATTGTTCATCATTGTTCTTCAATATTATGAATACAACTTTGTTCTATTTCAATATATTGATTATGACTATGCTCTACTTGTTTATGTTTGCGATTATATTGTTCTTAGTTTATCGTAGTTATACGCTTGGCTTAGTTAGATTGGAATTATATACATGTTTAGGATCGTATAGCGTTTATCCATCGGATCCATGGGTAAATGATAAATATTGTGTAGGCGTGGTGCTTAGACCATATTTATCTGCGATTGCACCTTATATGCCGGATCGTGGGGTGGTCCGCGATGGTGACAGCTTCGTTGGTTCTTATATAGTCCCCCTCCCGTGTGTAAGGCAGGCAGAGCAACATTATTACGGGGGAGTGATTGCTATGTTTCTCATCTTCCTTGATAATATCACTATGCATGGGCGTAGTCCTTTCTCGCAATGACTGCCAAGTGTACTTGCACTAACTATGATATGCTAGACTTTATAGTTAAGAATAACTTAGGAAATATCCTTGTAGTTTGTCCTAATACCATGCTAATGACTTGCTAGAATATCTGTTGAGGTGCTTATCATTATTATATGTGGCTAGCTGATCAGATTAATTATCTTTGTCACCATTCATACTTTATCTATATTTTATGTGACACTTACCTCTGTATGCAAGAGATAGATGAATGCTCTCACTTATACATGCAATGATTGATACTCATTCCTATATTCCATTCCATAATCAACATTGATGTTAGTAATCCCTTCCCAGTGGTAAAAATATAAATAACGATACCTAGAATACTTCCCGGTTAAAATGCTACATCGGTATTAATCTGTGCGCTTGTAAATCTTATTTATTATTTATTTAGAAGAGCAGTTGCATATTTCAATACCGCGTCTCTCATGTCATGCTGGGGATGACAACTTGGCTTAAGTGGCATGAGGGATTGGTTCGGTATTTTTGGCGCCGTTATCAGAATTAGAAAACTAAGTCTACTTTTGGTAATGACGTTAAGAATGCCCAACAGTTATCGATGACATCAAAACCTGACTTATCGATCATGTCAAGCCTATGCCAAAAGCAATCAGAAGCTTAAGACAGTGATCTCGGTATCCATTACAGAGCTCAAGTTCACCCTTAAGTGCAGTAGGGAGCTATCTCGATACTCTGACATGGGACAGCAAAGACCCATCCTGATCTTTTCATACCTTATTTTTTTAATTTTAGCACAAATTCAAGTTTCTCAAGCAAGTGTGTAACTCAAGGTATGAGCCGTAGCAACTAAGCATATATATGAAGTAGAAAAGGGTTCTCGACACACCTACACCTGCTAGTTGCCACAAGTAGTGGTGAACATGTTTCAAATTTCTTCAGGTGTTATTCAAGTTCACAATTGAGAAAAGAACATTTTAGCTCATATCAAGAGATCAAAGTGAGCCTAAGCAAAGCACATCATGTATATTCATAACATCCCCAACAAGAGCATAGTATCAATCTAGCTACTATAAGGATGAAGCTCAAGATGCAATATGATACATGATGATATGATATGCAAATATGATACAAAAGCCAAATCAAAAGCTAAACTAAAAGAAAAACCAAAGACTAATGTACAAAAACCAAAAACTTCATTCTGCTAAAAAGGGGAACAAACTCCAAGCTCCCCTCGCAAGCGAGCAAACTGGGCTTGGTCAAGGGGTTTGGTGAAGATATTTGCGAGCTGGTTGTGGGTGTCAACATGAATAAGGTCAATGTCCCCTTTCTTATAGTGATCTCGTAAGAAGTGAAAACGGACCTCTATGTGCTTGGTTTTGGAGTGGAGAACGGGGTTTTTGGCTACACATATGGCACTTGTGCTATCACAGAATAAAGGCACTCACCTAAACTCTAATCCATAGTCTCGCAAAGTAGCAACCATCCAAAGCAACTGGGAACAGCAAGCAACAGCAACAACATACTTAGCTTCTGTGGTGGATTGGGCTACAGTGGACTACTTGCGAGAGGACCAAGACACAAGTGAAGACCCAAGAAACTGACAAGTCCTAGAAGTAGACTTCCTCTCAGTACGACAGCATGCATAATCCGCATCAGAGTAACCGCAAAGAGAAAGAGAGGAGGAAGCCAAAAACCAAAGACCAAATTCAGGTGTGAAACAAAGGTACCTCATGATCCGCTTGACGGCTTGATGATGCGATGTGCACAGTGAAGACTGAAATAACGTGCACAAGCAGACCGCGAACCGGATGTCCGGTCTCGTCGCCGTCAGGTACAGCAACGATCCGATCATGCTTCGGTACTCCTTCTAGTCCACAACTTCTCCTTCCTTGTCCTCGTCTAGGGCCGTCTGGTTGACATGGGCGTCGAAAGAGGCTTGGCCTCGCCCATATCAAACTTCCTCAGAAGATCCTTGGTGTACTTGCCTTGGTGCACGAATGTTCCTTCACGTGTTTGCTTCATTTGCAGCCCGAGGAAGAATGTCAACTCTCCCATCATGCTCATCTCGAATTCCCTGCTCATAGTCTCAGAAAACTTTGCAACAAGAGCATGAGAGGAACCACCAAAAATGATATCATCCACGTAAATTTGAACCAAAAGTGTGTCAGTGCCTTGCTTGAGGAGAAACAAAGTTTTATCTACAGAACCCATCTTAAAGCCCTTAGCAAGCAAGAAGGCTTTCAAACGCTCATACCAGGCTCTTGGGGCTTGTTTCAACCCATATAAGGCTTTGTGGAGTTTGTAAACATGGTTGGGAAACTTGGGATTTTCAAAGCTAGGGGGTTGTCTCACATACACCTCTTCCTCTATGTACCCGTTCAAAAAGGCGCTCTTCACATCCATTTGATACAGCTTGAACCCTTTCGAAGCTGCATAAGCTAAGAGCATCCTTATTGCCTCGATACGGGCCACAGGAGCAAAGGTTTCTTCAAAGTCTACTCCATCTTTCTGACAAAACCCCTAAGCCACTAGCCTAGCCTTATTCCTCACCACCACTCCATCGTCACTTTGCTTGTTCTTAAAAACCCATTTTGTACCTATAGGGTGACACTCAGGTGGAGGTGGAACTAAGACCCATACTTCATTCCTCTCAAAGTTTTGTAACTCCTCGTGCATAGCATTGACCTAATCGGGATCAGAAAGTGTGTGTCCAACATTTTGTGGCTCAAAATTAGTGACAAAAGCAGAATGAGCGAAATGTGAGATTTCATATGACCTTGAGCATGTAACACACTGACTGATGTCGCCGATCATAGTTTGAGGCGGGTGGCGACGCTGGATGTGCCGAGGGGCTTCCCTCGAAAATGTCGCCTCCCCCTCAATAGCTGCTGGGGCCTCCTCAGGTGCAGCCGGCATAGGCTGAGGAGGCGGCACGTGCAAACCCCATGTAGTGGAAGAAGATGGGTCTGGTCCGTGAGCCGAAGTAGTTGTCACAGACTCGACTGGAATAGCCGAAGAGGTCGGCTCTGCATCTCCCCAATCAGCATCTTCCTCATTCTCCTCAACAAAGATGCTCTCACCAATCTCCTAATCACTTGCACTTTCAAAGACAGGAACAGAACAAGGTATGGTCTCGTCGAAAGTGACTTCACAAGTCTCTACGACTCGGTTAGTTTCAAGATTAAGTACTCGATATGCATGAGAATGTGAAGCATAACCAAGAAAGACACCATCCGAGGATCGGGACTCAAATTTGTCTAAATTACCTTGTTTCAGAATGAAGCACCTGCATCCAAACACTCAAAAGTGGCTCACCTTGGGTAGTCGACCGAATCGTAGCTCATAAGAAGTTTTCTTCATGAAGGCTCGAAGAAAGATGCGATTTGAAACATGACATGCGGTGTTGATCGCTTCGGCCCAATATCTCCTAGGAGTCCTATGTTCATCGAGCATCGTCCTGGCCATCTCAACAAGGGTCCGATTCTTGCGCTCAACAACGCCATTTTGCTGAGGGACATAGGGAGAGGAAAACTGATGCTCGAGGCCCAAAGAAGCACAAAAGGTTTCAAAATGATTATTCTAGAATTCTGTGTCATTGTCACTACGAATCGCTCTCATGGCATTCTTAGGGAACTCATTTTGCAACCGAAGTATCAAATCTCGAGCATGTGAAAAAGCCTCATCCTTACCCTCCATGAAAAACACCCAAGACTAGCGAGAGAAATCGTCCACGATCACTAGAACGTACCACTTCCCACCCTCTGACCGAACCTGAGCTGGACCAACTGTGTCCATGTGAAGTAGCTCGCTGAGTTCCTTGGTCATGACTTGATTCACAGGTGGGTGAGAAGCGGCAACCATCTTCCCGTGACGACAAGGGTGACACACCAAATCCTTCTCAAATTTTAACTTGGGCAATCCTCGGATTAGATCAAGTGAACTCAACCTAGCTAGTAAGTCAAAGCTCAAGTGACCAAGTCTCCTATGCCACTTCCAAAGCTCAGGGGAGGATTCAGCCACCAAACATCGAGAAGAGCCGAAAGAATGAGAAAAATCAGCTCGAAAGACACGGCCAAAAGGAACAATCTGGCAAACAAGATTTCCCTGAGAGTCAAGAACTCGAGACAAGCTGGTCTTAAAGTGCACTTCAAAGCCATCTTGAAGGAGTTGCGAAACAGAAAGCAAGTTGAAATGCAAGTTTGAAACCAAAGCAACATCCTTCAAGACAAAACTCTCATTGACCCGAATGGTCCCACAAGAAAGCACTTTACCTTTGCTATTGTCCCCGAATGTGATGTACTCCTTACATTGCACGGGGTCGAGGCTGGAGAACCATTTTGAGCTTCCGATCATGTGGCGCGAACATCCGCAATCAATGAGCCATGTGTTCTCCAGACCTCCGTTCTGCATTAATAGAAAGACATTGGATGAGCAAATGGCGCAACACTAGGGTTAGTAAACTGTGAAGGATACCAGTGTTGGCTCATTTGCCCTGGAAAAGTGTTAGGAAAAACACCAAACATGCCATGTCCCATTTGAGAAAAGCGGGCACCACGTGGGGGAAAACGTGGTCCGCTAGAGCTGTAGGACTGAAAGCCACTGCCACGAGGTCCAAAGTCATATTAATCATGACCTGAACCACGTCGGGTATGACCACCACGACCACCGCGTGGTCTAGCAACTTGAGGCCTAGCACCTTGAGGCATTGCACCTCTTGGCCTAGCATTGCGCCTCTGAACAGGCGGCACATGTACGCCATGGGACGGACGGTACATGTTCCGGTTGTTCAACTCATACTCCCGTCGCTCATCTGTCTTCCTCCTAAAGCAAAACTCAACAAGGTGACCATCCCTATGGCAATAGTCACAGTGATACCTTACCTCTCTCTTGGGTGGTTGTTGGCTCATTTTCTTGTGGGTATGTGTCACTCTTGGTAGCTTTCTGGCTTTAGGAAGGGGATCCTCAGAGATGTTCGGTAGAGTGTCAAGTGGGTTCCTGAGATGATTCGGTTTTGGAACCCAAACTTGTTTCTGGGGTGGAGCTCTTGGAGGCTCTTCAAACACTCCATCTTTCACAGTGGGTTCGGTAGGCTTAGGTGGATTGATCTTGATCAATTTGGGAGTAGTGGAAGATTTCTCACTTAGGCTCAAACTACTGAACTCACCAACTTTGCCATAGACATTTTCACCCTTCTCACCTAGAGCAAAGCCTACTCCCGATGTCCCAGTTCCCCGTCTGAACTGGCTCATCATCATGCCTAACTACGGCTCACTACAAGACACCCAATTCAAGATGGACCAAAGGTATGTGTTGTCTTCCTCGGATCTCATCTTGTCATGCCTACAAGACTCAAGCTCCAACACCAAGCTCTCACAACGTGCACACTCAACAACAATGCTATCTGAACTGGCCTTCTCAAGAGTAAGGATCTTGGCATTCTTCTTTGCTAGTTCAGATTGCAAGCCTGAATAAGACTTGCACGCACCCAACAAGCTAGACCTAGCTTTTAGCTCATCGTTCTTATCTAACAAGGCAGCATACTTAGATTGCAACTCAGAAAAGTTAGTCATATGAACAGCACATTCATCGCACTCAACCTCGTCAGACACATGAACAACAAGCTTCTTAGCTTCCTCAAGCTCTTTCTCCACAACTTCTAGCTTGTCCTTAAACTCTTTCCTCTCACGAGCAGCACGTTTCAACAGCTTATCTTGACTCATCAAAGTATCGGTCATGATATCAAGCTCGACAATAAGAGCATCGACGGAGGGTTTTAACTCAGTAGAGTCATCGTCGTTGGGAAGCACGTCCTTGTTGGGTTTCACCCCTTCATCCACGGCCATGGTATAGTAGCCTCCATGGATGGACTTAGCGACGAAGCAAAGCCCGGTCAACTTGTCCTCATGCCTCTTCTCAGACTCATCATCACTCGAGGGAGAAGAAGACCGGTCGTCGTCGGTGTCGTTGTCGAGGTCACTGAGGGAGGCGAGGAAGGCACGCTCTTGGGCCTTGGCCTTCTTGAAGTACTTATTCTTCAGCGCCTCCTTGTCGAATCCTCCCTTTGACTTGTTCTTGGAGGTGTACTCGCGCTTGTCCTTGCGCTTGCTAGAGTCGTACTTGTCGAAGGAGTGCTTGTTCTTCTTGGGGTAGTGGGCGACGAAGTGGTCGAGATCTCCACATCCGTAGCATCCTTCCTTCGAACCACCACCACGCCGACGATTCAAGCAGTTGTTGTGAAACCGTGAGAACCAGCTAATGATCAACGCCAGCTCGTCATCCCCAAGACTCTCCATCTGCTCCTCTATGACAGACACCAAAGAAGACAAGGCAAAAGACACCTGTGAAGGGTTAACCAAAGAACTTGAGCCATTACCTGAGACCAAAGCCATAGTCGGTGCAGAGGGATTCTTGAGCTTGGCTTGGGTCTGGTAGTCGATCTCGGTGGACTTGAGCTTACTGAAAAGCTCATCCACAGTGAGGGTCTCATACCCCAAAGACTCAATGATGGCAGTCACCTTCACATCCCATACCTTCTGATCTAGAGCATATAGAAGCTTGAGTGCCCTCTCGTGATCGTCATAAGGTAATTGTGCCTTGTTTGCTCGCATCTTGTTGACGATGGTCTGAAAGCGAGAAAACATGGCATCGATGGACTCGCCATCAAGCTGAGTGAAGTTCTCGTACTCCCTCTTGTACGTCTCGTAGAGTCTGGTTTTGACCTGTGCGGTCCCCTCGTGATAGCTCTGAAGCCTCACCCAGATCTCCCGAGCAGTAGTACAATCGGAGACTCTTTCGAACTCCTAAAGAAAAAGACTCGAGAAAAGAACTGCGTGAGCTCTGCTATTAGCGTTGTGCCGATCTTTTTGATCTTGCGTGACATGAGCACGGGGTTCAAGCACGACGTAAGTAGCATCCTCGCAAATCTTCCAGACAAGCCAATCAATCCCCTGGAGATGAGCGGACATGCGAATCTTCCAATAGGGATAATTTGTTCCATCGAAGAACGGTGGTTTGCTGGAACCACGCTCCATGTCGCCTTCGTGGATCATGAACCGATTAAGGTGGAATGATCCTTAACCGGCTCTGAACCAATTGAAGGACCGAAAACGGCGACCAGAGGGGGGGGGTGAATCAGAGCCTCAAATTTCTTTCGAAACTTTCGACCGCTGTCCCAAAATCAACCCCCCAAAAGGCACACAGATAAGAGCTACAAAAACATGAGCCACCAAGAGTTAAGAGACCCTAATGACGTTCCTTAGATCCCTAGAAACCCAACGCAAAAGACGGAACTCGAAACGGAAACCGAACGGGCGAGAAACGGATCGGAACAGCACAGACCGCGAGCTTCGGACAGTCCGCTACAGTATCGCGGATAGTTCGTTACAGTACTCTACAGTACCACGGACAGTCCGCTACAGTACCGCGGACAGTCCGTCGGTCAAAAATCTGAAAATGAACTTCGCGGAAGCAGTTCTGTTCTCGACTGAAAAACCACTGCTACAGTACCACGGACAGTCCGGGCTTGGAGGCCAGACAGTCCGCAAGTACGGACACCGTGCAGCAAAGAAAGCACAGAAAAAGTCTCAACTCCTTGACTGTCCGCTACAGTACCGCGGATTGTCCGCGAATCGCGAAACAAGCAGGAACAGAGAGCTCCGAAAATCGCCTCCTCTCTTCGATCTTCCGATTTGCGACCAAATCTTTACCAACTACCACGAAACTTGGTGAGCATGATCACAAGTCAGTAGGGGAGCTACCTCTAAGAGGTCATCGCCCAATTGAAAGCTAATCAACGGGAAATCGAAGGAGAACGAAAAACACCGGTTCTTGAGACCTAGACCAAGAAAGCGCCTGATCTACTTGCTCATGAGAAATTGATGGATTTCCTTCGGTGGAAAGATTCTACTCACGTCATAGCACGAATCAAGGCAAAAAAACGAATCAAAATGGTCTAGAAACGACGAATCGAAGGAAGAACTAGAGGGGAGAAAACGAAGAACGCGAAGAACACATCATGAACTCACAAATAATTGATTTCTCCGTCGAACATCGGAGGACACCGGAGGATTCGGGACCTCCTTCCCTCAAAGATTCATGGTTCTTACACTAATCGGTGGATAGTGGACCTCTCTCTCACACAAGCACCTAGAGGAAGAAACCCTAAAGGAGAAAATGAAAATGGAGGAGGTGAGGAAGATGGGGGCTTCCTCATCCTATTTAACAGGACTATTACACATTCCCAGTTTTTTCCTGGATACAAAAGAGCCAAACCATTTAGTCCAAGGGCGTAAAGGTCCAACCCTGTGTCATCTTCATTCGACGGCCACCGCGCCTCCTCACCGGTAGCTTCACCTCGACGCAAACTCCCCGATGCCACCACGTGTCGTCCGTTCCTCCTCGCAACCTCTGCCCGGGTTTTGAGGCTCAAACCCATAAACCCGCCTCCGATGGTTTTGAGGCCAAAACCATCAAACCGCTCCGCGAGTAGCGTACTCCATACGCATCCCCCGCCATCCGACGCGTGCACCTCCACGGTCAACACGGTCACTCCCATGTCTTCTCGCGCTTGTCGATGTCCCAAGTGTCAGCCACCGCGGCTAGCCCTAGCCACCCGGCCTCCAGATCCCTCGGTCCAAGCCTCACGTCCGTCCTTCACCCCTCCGGTCCATCGGCACGGCGCGTCCTCCTTGACCTTCACCTCGCCGTCGGCTACCGCCTCCGTGCTCCACACCTGCACAACACAAGCTAAGAGACATGCCGCACACATAGCTTTCGTTATGGTAGGGTTAATCATCACTCAACCTACTTCGTGGATCACATTGATCATCACTCATCGACGAACACATAAGGGTACTTGTCAACCTTGTGTTCACAAAGGTTTAGAAGCAACCAATGTTGCATGCAACAATCACAAGTAGTACTTACGTAGAAGTTAGGGAACGGCAAGGATGTTGCATCAGTACCTGACGCACATCTTCTCATAGTTGAACGCCGCCGTGGCGATCCGCGTCAATTGCTGCAGTGGCGATCCGCGTCAATCGTTGCAGATTTTCACCTCCTATCCAGTAATATGACGCAATCCAAGACCCTGCTCCACTTCAGGGCACATTCCAGGACACCGAGCCTTTAATTTCCTCTCCAGTTCAGCAAGTGGACCTGCAACATGGCGCGGAGTTTCCAACTGCTGGATTGACTCGTCAACGTCAATTTTCAAGAAAAAAAAAGACACGTCAACATCGGCCATCACCGGTGGCCAGCAGAGCGTGAAGCCATGGGCATGCAAGATCACGTGGAAGAACGAATCATGAGAGTCATGAAGCAAACCGTGGAGGACGGTGGCAACCTAGGCGAGTCTCCTGATTGGCGACCTTGTCACAGCCTGGCTGCTCCTCCGATAACATGATCGATCTTCACAGCAAGTAACTGTAGACGAATGGAAGTTTCCGTGGAGACAAAAAAAAAAACACGGTAGAGAAAAAATGAGTTTCCCGATTTGTTTGCGATAGAAAAAATAGGACAGGACAAGAGGTGGCGGACCAATTAATGTCACGGAACTCTCATTAAGACTAGCTTAATACTCCTACAATTCCAAAAAGTTGCAATTCTCGGTTTTCGAGAAGGTCAAATAATTTTAAGTTCAACAAAATCTATAAAAAACACTAGCATCCATTAATCATGATATTTTGATAGTTATATCTGTTTGAAGTCATAAATATTTCATATAAATTTAGTTAAAACTAATGAAATTGGCTCCATATAAACTCAGAACTCCATTTCTTTCAGGACAGATGTAGTACACTGAAATTCAATGTTCGAACTTCTATCAAATCAACGTTACGGATTGTTTGAAACATTTGGCGATTGTCTTTTATTTCCATTTTGGAACCTAAATAAGGAGTATTTAAGACAAAACGTCATGCATAGATGATTGAAAGTAGTATTTCACCCCAAAAGAGACGAGAAATAGGGAGACACATAAAGGGACATAAAGGGCACAAGACAAAAAGAGGTCACGGTTCAGGCACGTTGATTGTCAATCTCTAAGCGCTCCTGTCCATAGCTAAATCCTTAGAGATATTTCACTCCTTAAGATCTCTCTTAACGGACTCGTCCCAAGTTAGTTTAGGTCGACCTCTACCGCTCTTTACATTATCGGCCCGCTTTAGAACTCCACTCCGCACCGATGCCTCAGGAGGCCTCCGTTGGACATGTCCAAACCATCTTAACCGATGTTGAATCAATTTCTCCTCAATTGGTGCCACCCCAACCCTATCCCGAATATCGTCGTTCCGGACTCTATCCCTCCTTGTGTACCCACAACACCAACGCAACATACGCATCTCTGCTACAATCAATTGCTGGACATGTCGCTTTTTTGTAGGCCAACACTCAGCACCTTATAACATCGCCGGACGAATCTGTGCTCAGGCTATAACATTTGTAAAGTCAGGAGCCACAAGCAGTCTGTTTTCCTGGAAAGCATCTCTGCCACTGCCTGTAAAAGGCAACCGTATCTTACATGCTGTTCAAATAGCTAAGAAATACTGTCGATTCTTCAGATAGAAAGGTTAGCTCTAGTTTCCATATGACATCTGATCTTTCTGTACCTCACACTTCTCTTGAACATGGTCAGTGTTCTGCTGTTCACTTAGATGGCACAAAAGTGAATAGCAGCGCTGATGACCCTCTTTAATTGGCGCATTAATAATAGACAAAATGGTGTTCTGAATATCATTTCTTCTGCAGCATTTTGGTAGGATGGGATGGATATCCTCCTTCACAAGGTGGCGTCTATGGCACAAAACTGGTGACAAGTTCTTCTGCAGTTGGTAATGATGGCGATACCTGCGTTGGTGAATCGTGGTGATGTATCTGAAGTTTCATCCTGATGGGATGGATATCCTCCTTCACAAGGTGGTTCTGGCTGTTTTGTTGTGAGAGAAAAACACTGTACCACGGCTGATAAGCCGTGCTGATACGCTTAGCCGAACAGGGTGAGTAGTATCGGCTTCTTAGGAACTGTTATACTTCAGTTTGTTTTCTTCGCCTCTTTTGTTCAGGCCTGGTCTAGTAGTGGAGATTCCTAGAGTGTTTGGTTTAAAGGATCTGTATGCTTAATGTTTGGGGTAGTATCTGACAGAAGCTGAGGACTTTTTTTTTGGTTTGTCTTCCCGTTGAGAAATTGTTCCGTATGCTGGATTAATATGTTTTTCAGACCTCAGTTCTTCAAAAATGCAATAAAGAAAGAGCCCATAGATCTAGGAGTATGCTTAATGTTTGGGGTGGTATCTGACAGAAGCTGAGGACTTTTTTTTTTGGCTTGTCTTCCCGTTGAGAAATTGTTCCGTATGCTGGATTAATATGTTCTTCAGACATCAGTTCTTCAAAAATGCAATAAAGAAAGAGGAGCCCATAGATCTAGGAGAGCGAGAGCTGCTGTCACCTTGCAACTCGATGGCCTGACCAAGCCCTACAGTAGATAGTGTAGGCAGTAGGCACTAGCATATATATTATTTATTCGCGATTCCTATCTATCAGGCAACTGATTTTTTAGTCCGTTCAGGCGATGTAGCTTTGCTGCTTGCTTCCTGCTTTCGCCCAACAGGCGCCAATCATTCAATTCAAATCCAACGCCGACAAAAAAGCATTGCCTGAAGGATTGACTAATTTTCAGGCACCTGTAAACCCTTATTTATTTACGCCATGTTCGCTTGAGCTTATCAGCCAAATTAGCCAGCCACTCAGCAGTGTTTTTCTCTCACAACAAATCATCAAATAGTACTTTCAGTCATGACTTATTAGCCAAACGAACAAGGTGTTAATAAATCACTAATGATGGTCCTGTTCATTTGGCTTATAATCCGTCTTATTCAGCTTGTTTTTTCAATCGGAACAATATTTTTCTCTCACAAAAAATCAGCCAACAGTGTTTTTCAGCCGGCTTATAATTCCAGCCGAACGGAGCCGATGTTTAGTTATATACGGAGCATAGTCGATGGCCCAAAAGGCCAAATATGAATTGATGTCAGTCATGACATTTGGCCTGTTCATTGGAGACGCCGAGACTCCGTTTTAATCCATTGGCCCTGCCTCAAGCTGCAAGGGGTTCGGGTCGACCCTCTCATGAACTCGATCTGCTCCTAGAATTGGCCCATGGAGCGAAGCGGGTCGACCCCATACGAACGAGGGGCAACAGGGTCGCGACCCCATCGACCCCAATCGAACCGCGGGTCGCTCCTCTCTTATCCATTGAGCCGTGCGCCAACTCCGGTTCGTGGGCGGCGGTGGCAGCGCACACAGATGCAAGCATCCGTGCGCATGTGGCGGCGTGGACAGCGAATTCGGTGCTGCGCCCCTTCCCCGCGAATATCGTGCTGATGGGGAGCTCGCCGCGGTTCGACATGTATGGCTGCGACTTCGGGTAGGGGAAAGCGCTAGCGGCGCACAGTGGCAGGGCCAACAAGATGGAGGGGAAGGCGTCGCTATACCCTGGGGGGACGGAGGCTTCGACGTTGAGGTGGCGATGCTGCCGCAGCACATGGCGGCACTCGAGCCAATGACGGAGCCAGAAAAAAAAATATAGGTGGGGCGAGTTCTAACTTAAGATGAAGTAAAAGGCCTATGATCCAAATCACAATATATTCATGTGCTACGATCGCACACAAATTTTGATAAATTAGCTACAGTCACATAAATTATGGAGAAAAGATGGATATATTAATATCTTGATCAGTTCATCCATATATTGAAAATACAAAAAAAAACTAAGAAGGGTGAACCAGTACATTGTATGAAGATGAATTAGTAACAAGTAACAACAAAGTGACTGTATCTCTAAAAAAAATAGTGGACATTATGAGTGTATACATACAATTGGTAAAGCACTAAGAAAGTCGAGGTTGTGACGTTGTGTCACTCTTCGAGTTTTCATGGATTGAGGGACCTCGCGCTGCTCCTCGTCCTTCCATCGCCGCTCGCCGGCAGGCCGCAGGCCGCTTGCGCTCGCAACTCCGCTCCGAACGGTCGCCGGTGAGCCGCGCTGCCGGGCCGCTCTTGCTCGCTCCACGCGGCCGCGGGGCAGCGGGCGGGGCTGCTGAGCGATGACTGAGGGCTGGCGCCGGTTCCGTGCTCGGCTGCTGGCGGCGACTTGCGGTGCGGCGGGAGCGCGAGGCAGCGGGCGGCGGCCGACCCATCGCTCGATTGGGAATCTGGGTCGGGAGTTCACCGGTTTGGGTTGGGGACGGTCGAATGGGGACTACGCTTTCAACTGGTGCATCGTTGGGCCTTCACTCAGCCACTGTTGGGCTGAGAAAAATAGGCCCAGTTGCCGAAATCGTCAATCATCTTCTGCTGCCTCCTATCGCCACTCGCTCCTCTGTGTCACGGCCGCAAAAGCGAAGCTCTCGGAGTCTCGGAGGTCGGAGCTAAGGAAGAAGGGGGAGTCTGGGGATCCACGATGACCACGCCGGCCGCCCCACTACGCCCCTAGGGTAGCTCCGCCCTTGACTCGAGCAGCATGCAGCTCCCCGGGACGGAGCCGCAGCTTAGCGCTGCGCGCAGCATCGCGGAGCAGGGCCTCGACGTTGCTGCCATGGGGGGTGAGCAGGGACACAATAGGGTTGCCGCCGCTGCCGCGAGGAAGTGCCGCCGCCGCCGTAGACCACGGCATCCGGCCGCAGGGGTGCCCCACTGCCCCGTGCCACATGACTGCTGACGGTGGCGCGGCTTGCGGTGGCCAGCGGGTGCCCGCGCAACAGCCGGCGTCGATCTTCAGCCCCTGATGGGGACGGAGGTGCTAGATCATGCTAGTTGAGGCTGGATCCCGTGAGCACTACTGCAGAAGCAAATTTGTACACTCGCCGGTTCGATCCTAGGGGCACCGCGGGTCATTAACGCCGGCCAGGAATGACCCTGACCCTGGCGTTGACGTATTGGTTTGGACTTTGGAGGTTCGGGTGGAGGTGCGCTCCGACCCGGCCCCTTTGCAGTTTGAGCCCTGCCTCTGAGTCTACGACTTCTTGTTGTTCACGTTTCGCTGATCTGCCGGCTGCCGAGCGGCCCAGGCACACAGCCTGCGTAATCGTATTGGTTCCGTTGTAACCTAGACTAGAAGCTATTTCGAGAGCCTCAGTCATCCCTTCGGCCCCTTTTACCGAGATCTTCAACCCAGGGCCAAACCTCTAGGCTCTAGCCAATTCGGAAGAGAGGATACGAAGGCGAAGCAGATGCAACGCCTCTCGCGGTCGACCGTAGAGGTCATTGGTTCTGCTCAAACTCTCTGGTGGTTTCCAGCTCTCGCGCAACGAGATTCTGCGGCAGCATCGACCATTCTAAATCAGCATCTGGAGCACGTTTTTAGGTCTGTTGTTGTCTCCTCTCCTTTCATACATCTGAGTCATCCTGAGTGCCATGTCATGAATTTTTCGATCTGGATCTCTCATGCTTTTGGTTTAGGGTTTCCTTTGATGTATTCTTTCCGTAAGATTGCTATTTATCTGTTGATCTTTTATCTTTAATTAGAAAGGAACACGACATAATTTTATTGCCAACAACGTCAAATCAAAACCTATAAACGGAAGATGAACTTAGATCTCGATTTGATGGTTACCATTTACTAATATCAATTTTATATATGTTCGAATCATAACCGAATTTTGAAAGTAATTTCAATTTTAGTTTTTTTATTATAATTTACGTTATCTATTTTAGATCTGATGGGTCATATAGTGGTGGTGTTTGAGTCTGGATTCTAAGGCCTTTCATGTTCTTGCGTGTTAGATTGCCACCATGGAGCATTAACCTGAGTAAGCGGTGCTACACAACCTCGAAGGTCAAACCTAGCTATTACATGGAAGAATCGCAGATAGCTATCAAGGATGCTACACAGAGAAATATGGTGAGCACAGGTACTGAGGATGCTACAGAGAGCCCTCCGATCGGGGCAACCATTAAGGATGTTATAAAGGGCAATAAAACTGCTATTGATGGTATATGGCCTGCACCAATCTATCCGAACAGTAGCCATCGTGATGGCACTATATACAAGAAAAGGCTTTACTGGAAAAGTGAGTATAATATTGATTTCACTGACCGTGATGAAAGTAAGTGATTCAGATATCTTTTTCCTATATTTATTTATTTTGTTACTAGGGCATTTGCCAAGATTATGTGATCAATTAGTGTATTTTCTACAAATCTTGAGTTTAACTTTGCATTGTTTTCATTATCTCTACTATATATATTATAAAAAAGAATATTGTTTTGTCCCTCTATGCATTGTGCTTTTGACATATGAGTCCTTCCATTCTGTGACCTCTACCAGCAGAGGTTTTGTGTGATACAGAAGTGTGTCCTGTATGTAGTTAAGCTACAACATGCTGAAGTTGGCAAAAAGGAGAAGGGAAAGGAGAACGGCTAAATAAAAGGAAATGTGTGGAGCTACTAGAATATTGGGTTGAGCTGGTAGCCACGCGTGTGAGGTGGGAGGGAGGAGAAAATAGAGAGAAAAAGATTGGGCGTGATGGATGGGGTTTTTGAGCACATGAAGTTGGAAGGCGGCAACTCCGCCACTGGACCATGCTGTTGTGATGTAGGTATGTGTCTCAGACTAAATAAATTGGGTTGAGTAGGTGGTTTGACCAAACTGAGGGGTTGAGCAGTTCAATCTCTAGTATGGTCCTAATAACTAAGCTTTCAGTTCCCGTGGTTAGGGCTTATCAATTGGTTTTAACCGATAGTTCGGTTCGGTTGTTCGGTGCTAGCAAACTTCGGTTTGGGGAACCAATCATTTTAGCAAAAACAGAGGAACCAAGTATTTAGGTGTAGATTTCTTTGGTTCGGTGTTCGGTTTCCACTGAAGTTCACCGAGGATTCAGAGTCACCGTACCTAGGTGAGCGCCGCCGTTATGGTTGACCCTAGCTATTACTGCTGAAGTTATGGAAAGGCACACATACAAGGAAAAACTATCAAGAATAAGTTGGTTTGACCTTAGATTTTGCGGAGCATTTTGGCACTTGGCCTTAGTAGATTTGTTTAATAGGAATTTTTTTAGACAATGGTTTTCTGTAATTTGGCACCGAATGGGGAGGATATTCACGCCCACTAATTACCCATACCCATTTATACTCAAATTATTCATGCCCAATTAAACCTGCTATGACCCGATGGCTGTGGATAACAAACTTGTGTGTGTGCATGTGCGCATGTAAGAGAGGGACAGGGGGAAGGGAGAGGCTGCACACGTTCGAACAACTGAAATCTAGTGGCGTCCCTAGGATTTTGGAGGCCTCAGGCGAACTAAATGGGGTCTAAATTAAGTGTCAAAATAAAACAACAACAATGCAATGTATTATATAAAAAAACAGTATAGTATGAACTAGCGGAAGATGAACGATCAATTAGAACTAGTCATTAAGTACCTGTCTCCTTGATTCACAGGTTGACAGGCAAGAAACACTATACGTGAACATAGAAACCATCAATCACCACAATGAACTACGTATTAGGCTTAGTTTGGACCTTTTAGGCATTACAAATGCTTGATGTTGCTAATACATAATATATACTTACGATACTTATATTAGCAATGGGGTACCTTGGATTTCAGGGTCCTGAGTGGTCACACACCACAGAGAGCATGGGCCAAAGGACACCCCTGCTGAAATCCATGTATGTGGTTTGGTGGCTTGCATTGGTGGCCTGCTCTGATGTGGTAGAGATGAGAGAATATAAGAGGAGATTTGTTTGTTTGATTGTTTTTGACTTATCATGGGCAAAAGGATTTATACTTTGTATCATTTTATCATACCAAAATTTGTATAGGTTTCGTTTGGTACCCAGAGCCTACTCAAACAATCTTGGTCTATGTTTGGATCCCATCATTGTTACTTGTCTGGATTCCAGGAGGATGGAATGTACAAATGAGTATATATGGAAAATAAAAAGGATGAGGCTTGAGACCTTGGTGGTAGACCTTGGATTATGATTTGGCTTAATCCAAGATCCAATTGGACTTTCGCACTTGGATTCTGTTGGATTTGGACTTAGTTGGATATGGTATACTATTGGACAAACAACCCCATAATAATCAAATACCTATTGGACTGACCAAGCATCCCAACTGCACATCGCTGGAGGATGAGCTCACCGCACACATCGGTGCAGGAGGATGAACTTGTCACTCCCATTGCTGACGATGGCCAAGCTTGCCTGCATGACGCTGCCACCGAGGGTGACCTTGCCCATGTGTCGCCCACTGTCGGAGCCGAGCTCGCCACAGATTGGGCCGACTTTGCCATGCCTGCTGGGTGCCAGCAGATGTCCTCCGCATGTGTCGCTGAGCTGCACACCGCCTGTGCTGGTGCCCAGTGGCCGATGGCTGCGCTCGCCCAAGCTAGTGGTGGTGACATGAGGTTCATCTCCTGAGCGTCATTGAGTGAAGGGAGAGAAAGGACGGGCGAGGAAGGAGCATGTGCGTGTGGCCCATAGCTTGAAACATCATGCTATCTGTTCACACTGCATGCAACTTCTCTCTCTGACATTTGTTTGTGTGGTCGTGCTTTAATTGGATTGTGTTGGATGGTTTGAATTTTAATGAGATTTTTTTCGAAAGATCCGTTTTACCGGCTTTCATTGATAAGTAGAGAGCAAATATATGTACAAGGCAGCCAAACGTAGCGTGAACCACCACGAAGGCGAAGCCTACCCACGCAAATACAATAGAGTAAATGACGACCCAACTAAGATGTGAGACCGGATTTCCTGAAGCAGTAGTCCATAGTAGGTCATCGTTGCCCAGATCAAGCAAGTCGCGAGAGCAGCTCCGACTTCCGACCATGGCCTCACACCCTGCCACAAGACATCACGACCGAGTCAAATTCCCCAATGACGCCTTCAGGAAGGTTACGACGTATGCGCCGCCATCTTTCGTCCAAGAGTGGACCGGGTTTTCACCCGTGGAAAATGCTGGGGACGCGACGCCCCCAACAGGGAAAGTGGCACCCGCAGGTGTCACCGTCGCGAGGCTTTCGACCAATGCCCCCAGCCCCAACGTCGGCCTAGATGCCGGATCCCAGCCTGTCGCCACCGTCATCGCTGCCAGTCATCCTGCAGAAACCTCGCTAGAGGGGCACCGCCGCGCCGGCTACGCACAACAGCCGCAAAGCTGCATCAGCCACCCCCCGCCAACAAGACGACATGCCGAACACCGGCCTCACTCCGCCGCGCACATCCCCCGTCGCACGCCGAAGCCGTTGCCGGCTGCCGTTGCCGACTGAGAACCCACCGATGTCGCTGCAGACATGCCGCCAGCAGCCACAGGCGTGAGCCCCCACCATATCGGGCACCACCCCTGCCCTGGGGCCACCGCATCCGGACGCCAGGCCCCGAACCCGGCGCCCCTGCTGCCGCCGCCACCTCCGTCTTGACCGCGGCCGCACCGTCGTAGCAGCCCTGGCAGCCGCAACAGCCAAGTCCATGTGGGGAAGGACGGCAGAGAAGAGCACCGCCCCCCAACGCCTGCACGAGCCCCAGCCACTACCGCAACCACGTCGGCCGCCATCGCACCCGCCACCAGCCGCCGGCACCAAGCCCGCTTGGGCTCTGGATCTGGGCGTCCGGGCCTCGGACCGGCAACCCCAGCCAGTGCCGCGCCGGATCCGGCACCAGGGCACCGGATCAGAGGACCCAGGCCCAGGAGCGGCCCATGCCGACCCTACCAGAGTGAAGGAGGAGGTGGGCGACGGAGGAAGAGAAGGGGAGGCTCCCACCGCCGCGCCGCCACCTCCACCCGGCGCCACCCCCCGCCTGGGGGCGACCGGATCCGGTCACCAGGGATTGATTGGATTAGGATGGCCATCCAACCCCACGTCTACTTGGTGGTGGCATGCTGATGGGCATCAAGCCAAGGCATTGTCTTTGCATCCTCCTTGCTTACACAAGGTAGAAAGAGTTTGGGAGCTGTAAGTGATAATCTGCTCATACCTTTCTCAGTGAAATGACAACTCCCCTGACCTTAAATTCATCGTCAGGGGGGGGCCTAACTGATTTCTTCTAGGCCAAATAAACGTGCTAGCTTAACTGGCAAGGGAACCAAATGATATTTAACTGTTGGAGCTTTCAACTTGAAGTGGAAAGGTGGCATATGGAGACCTTAGACATAGCCAGCCATACTTCCCACCTTGGTCCTGTGCCAGCAGCCCTCTTTGTCACTGCTGCCATGGCTGTTGGGCTGCCACCATTGGTCTCACCTAACCCACCTGAATCTCGTCCATAGCACCTAATTTGTGGACCAAAGATATAGTTTACTTAATATTTTCATTTACCTACTGTAATAACTAGTTATTATAACATTATTTGTTATTGTTGGTGAAGCTCGGGTGGAGCCAATGAGGTTTGCAGCGGCCACAAATTGCCATCCTGATCTGGACAATTGCTACTACCATGTGCCATGTGAAATGATACAGATTTTCTCACTGAAGTTGGCTAAAGCTTCTATAAACAGTGGGTTGATACAGTTATATGGATACATAGCAGCACGAGATGATGTTGATTCAAAGCTTAATTATGTTTTCAATCGAAGCAGAGATGATCCTATCATCGTGCAGCAGGTACAAATCTATACTTGTGTGCAATAGTTGTAAAGTACATGCATGAAAGAGACGAGTTTGAAACCTGCATACTTCTGATGGCATACTACAACCAGTTAATCTCATCTAAATTATAGATAATGGATGCTGATATAGGTCCCCTCTATTTTGGTTTACTGGAGTTATTACTTAAAATAATATACACATAAAGGCTTAATTTATTGTTTTGTGTTAGACAGTTTATGTTACATGAGTATCTGCCTATTTATATGAAATTATGTAGAAAACCTTGCAGCCGTGGGACAAGAATCTCAATCCCTTTACGATGCTGCAAAATGGTACAAGAGCTTATTGCATATATTACAGGGGCCATGTGTCCCAAATTCTTTTTGCCGAGCCGACACGCACAACGTGGTGCAACACACCAAACTCATGCTGGGAGTCCAAGTGGCTAACTAGGATTAAGAGATTAAACAGAGTAGGCGGCTAGCATTAGAAAGGCAGATGGTGACTGGCAGCATGGAATGCATTGGTCAAGAACATTGTGGGAGGAGAAAGATTGGTGTCAGCCTCCCCTGCTGCTGCATGCGTAAGCATCATGTCCTCTATTTTGGCTTGATGGCCAGTAACCAGCACATGGAAACCATCATGTTCTCTCTATTTTCTTTCATTTCTTTCATCTTGTGCTGGATCTACATTCAATGATAGTATTTCAATAGACTAGCTGTTGTACAGCTCATTAGTAGGCTGGTCTGTGCCAACAAACTTATTTTTTTATAATTTTAAAATTAAAAATAATATACATTAGATGAATCCCTGAATCATTCTAGAGTTTGCTGATTTGAAGAGCAGCACCCTAGTCTGACAACATCCACCCTTGTGCCCGAGTAGCTACATACCAGAGAGCAAATTTGTGGACAATTTTTTTATTCTCTGTGGCTTAATCCTAAGCAAGTTGGGGTAGGCTAGAGATGAAACCCAAAAAAGACGAGAAACAGGGAGACACATAACGGGCACAAGATAGATAGAGATCACGGTTCAGGCACGTTGATTGCCAGTCTCCAAGCGCTCCTATCCATAGCTAAATCCTTGGAGATATTCCACTCCTTAAGGTCTCTCTTAACGGACTCGTCCCAAGTCAGTTTAGGTCGACCTCTACCGCTCTTTACATTATCGGCCCGCTTTAGAACCCCACTACGCACCGGCGCCTCAGGAGGCCTCCGTTGTACATGTCCAAACCATCTCAACCGATGTTGAATCAATTTCTCCTCAATTGGTGCCACCCCAACCCTATCCCGAATATCGTCGTTCCGGACTCTATCCCTCCTTGTGTGCCCACAAAACCAACGCAACATACGCATCTCAACTACACTCAATTGCTGGACATGTCGCCTTTTGTAGGCCAACACTCAGCACCGTATAACATCGTCGAGCGAATCGCTGTCCTATAAAACTTACCTTTCAGCTTCTGAGGCACCCTTTTGTCACAGAGGACGCCAGAAGCTTGATGCCATTTCAACCAACCAGCTGAAATTCTATGCCTAACATCTTCATCAATGTCGCCATCCTTTCGTAGCATCGATCATAAATACCGAAAAGTATCCTTCTTGGCCACCACTTGCCCATCGAGGCTAACGTCTCCCTCATCATGCCTAGTCACGCTGAAATCGCACCTCATATACTCGGTCTTGGTCCTACTAAGTCTGAACCCTTTCGACTCTAACGTGTGCCTCTATAGTTCTAACTTCCTATTAATCCCTGCCCTACTGTCAACTAGCACCACATCATCAGCAAAGAGCATACAGGATATCACCTTGTATGTTCTTTGTTGCCTCATCCATCACCAAAGCAAATAAATAAGAGCTCAATGCTGACCCCTGATGTAGTCCTATTTTAATTGGAAAGTCACTGGTGTCGCCATCACATGTTCGGACAAACGTCACCGCATTCCTATACATATCCTTGATGAGGGTAATGTACTTAGTTGGAACTTTGTGCTTTTCCAAGGCCCACCACATGACACTTCTCGGCCATTAGAGTGACTGTTTTTTTACTGTTGGTTCGCCAAACCTTAACACACCCTCCTCCTTTACCCGGGCTTGGGACCGGCTATGTTGAGACGACTCAAGAAAGTCTTCCAGTCAACATAGGCGGAGTTTGTGGCTTAATCCCCAATATCCATAATCTCCTCTAGTTGCTAAAATTAAAGATCCACTTCCTTTACAAGATCCCTAACTTAAAGAAAACATCCAGGATTATGGTGCTGTACGTTTAGAACCCCTACAATTCACATCTTGAAAAAGGTAACAGTCTGTGTTGCCAACTGCAACTTGCTTGGGACAACTGCTTAGTTTTTCAATGGTGCTATGGTGGCTTGCGGTGCAGATTTTTAACAGGTCTATGGGAACTCCAACATGTTATTTTATAACTTCACTGCACGAAAGAAACCCCCATACTTGCAAAATAGAAACTTATATCCAGATGAAAAGGTACATTCACATCTTTGTTTGTTGTTTATAATGATATATACTAGCATCTAGCATCCAGATGCAAAAGAGATATTTTTGGTAATGAGGCTTGATTCAAGTAATGGCCCTGGTTGGTTTGAAGCTGGTTGCATAGGTGCTGCATAGCAAATAAGGAGGCAATCACTGAAATGGAAATCCACATGTTTTCTGCTGTCTGAGATAATCACAGAGATGTTTCTGTTCCTGCTCCAAATAAAAATACCTATATGTATAAAAAGCTTCTAATACTCCCAAATGTAAGCATGGAACAGAATAGTTACATAGTCTTTCTAAATCAGGAAAGGCCAGATTATCAAATAGCCAATAAACATGGGATATGTGAATATGCGTTGTTCTTTACAATCATGTTACTCCTCTTTGCAAGGCTAGAGAATCTGCATAGAGAATGTGTGCCGAACTCCTGAAACAACTTATCTCTTGTAGAGAAGCTTATCATTTGGCTAAAATATTCCTGCATGCATTGTCTTCATTACCCAAATAGGAAGGATTCCTGTGTTCACAAGGACTGGATTTTCCATACACTGATCACGCACTCTGATCAGAAATCTAGTCTCTAGTACTATCCAGTATCCACTAGCTTTGATGAGCACCTAAAATCCTGGATTCTGAATTGTATTTTTCACTGATAGACTTAGTGTCCATAGCTGTTTGCGATGTTTGAAATATGCTCTAGCTGCTGTCGCCTGGGATGGCAAAGGTAAAAATATAAGAAACACATATGAAGGCAGCTTTTACTTTCTTTTTAGTTAAATGCACCAGCGGCCCCTAAACGTGTATGTGTGTGCCACTTAGGTCCATTAACTTTCAAATTGCATTTTGAGCCACTTACAATTTACTGGTGCAACCTAGGTCTATCCCCCTTCAGGAGCCTTGGAAATACACACTTAGCCCGCCATGATCCTCTCTCCCAAATCTTCTCTCCCCTCCTCACCTGCTCCTCCAGGCGCTCCCTTACTGTCCTCCTTGACAGCGCCGGCCCCCTTCTGCCCGGTGCTCCCCAACCCTGGCAGCTTCTCCTGCACTTCCTATTCCCGGTGCCCTCTCCCTCCCCGATGTCATCCTCAGCAGGGTGCGGAGTGGCAGCAGCAGCATGGGCTGGGCAGGCACTGGCCACAGCCTTGGCAGCTGAGTTCTTGTCACCTAGACAGGCTGGCAGCATCTGGCCATGTGTTGTATTAAAGAAAAAGGGCTTTCCCCACATCTGTTAGATCAACCATATGACAGGAGAAGCCCTTGATCAATATGACCCGAGCATCTTGTTGCACATTTGAATCTATCTTATCTCCTGTGTTGCCCTCTGTACTTTATAATAGCCAGTATCTTATCTGAGTTGATTTCATGGATTTAGTTATGCAAATACTTGAGAATGGGAGGGTTGTCATATATGGATATGTTATGCATGTGCCTGGTGCCATAGTTCTATATGGTTGTTGATATGTTCATATTTGGTATGTGGAAGATAAGATATGTTATGCATGTGATGGGTTGCAATAATTCTATATGGTTGTTGATATGTTTAAATTTCGTATATGTGGTACGCAAATATGTTGTTAATTAACTTGCATATTGTATTTTGTACTGTTACTTTGTTTTGTTCGGCAAACTATTTGAGTTTTACATATATAACTAAAATTTTTTTGCTTTTTAAAGTTGAAATTCAGTGCCATGCACCACTGATGTTGGAATCTCAGTTTTGATGTATGATTTTTCAGCTTTATGACATAGATTAATGGTATTGGGCTCTATGATTTTAGTCCATAGAATCTAAATGTATATGATTTTAATGGTTCTTATTCCTATGATTGCAATTTTAATCAAAATACATCCAATCTGATGTAGAATTAGGGATTGTGGCAACTTTGGTTGGTACATGCTAAAAAGGAAGATATGTCATTAATTTTACAGGGTTCCCTCATCGAAATGACTGGCCCTAAGAGAGGCATCTTACTGAATTGTGATGTTCTGTTTGAGTTTGACATGAGAATCAAGAATGGGGAGCAAGAGGAAAATGATCTCCAGCTAATTGACGGAGTAACAGAATTTTATGAAATTAGGATGCCGTGTAAACCATTCACTACTCGCATTAATGGTGATGCTGGCGCAGTGGACATGTCTTTAACAAATGTTTATGGAGTTGAGGCTACAGTAGAAATCTTCATTTCCAAAGTGGAAAATGGTTTTGATTTATCTATCTGCTCTATTGTTTCGGTACTGGAGGAACATAAAGAATTTCAGCTTTTTGGTGCTCCAATTGGTGAATCATGTGGCTTAAGAAGGTTTCTGATTGCTGTCGAGATGGATACTATGATGCATTTGAAGTTCAAGGTACACCAACACGGCTCAAATGTTGAACATTGCTGTTCCTTTGAAGCTAAGATGCATGGATGTGCCAGCCATGACATAAAGCTTGAGGTCGCTTCTCTCTCAGTGAAGGTGACTTGGTCGGCGTTAATTGAATAAATTCCTTTCTTGTAGTATTTAGTTTTAAGCTGTTTTATGTTCTCTCGCACTGGATGGATGTGCATGATCACATATTGCTTTTGTACTGGATTTAAAAATGCTTTAACCTACCTTTACTATATATGGTTATTAAAGCACCAGCTATTGATTTGGGTGACATGTTAATCCAACTTTTTCTTCAACAGCTACTGAAAACATACACAGAACATACGTCCGTAGATATAGACCTCACCTCATATTACAGGACGAGAGCGTACAGTTATTGCTTGCTTAGTCCTACGGAAATACGAGAGCGTACACTTATTATTGAACTTACTCTCAGAGCAGTCTGAGTCTGAGTCGTACGGATACAGCAGTAGAGGACCAGGTTCTGAACAAAGAGAGCAGTGTACTGTAGTGCTGAGTGATACGGAAATAGTCAAACTTTTTTTTATCATAGAAATAGTCGAACTTAAGAGCAGTACTGTACAGGACCTGTTTCGGAACAAAAGAATGTTTGTCTGTGGTGACTCAAATTAGCTGCAGTGTTTTTTATACTATATTGCTTGATTTTGAGTTTTTGATTGACCCGACGCTCCGTTGTGTGGGCCGGCTGAAGCACGTAGATCCTAATAAGGTCGTTTTTGGTGTCTAGAAAACCGGGGGTCTAGACAGAACGAGTGAATTTGTATATGCACGTCTAGGCTCGGATGGTGTGCAAAGCGGACACAAGGGTGTATACTAGTTCGGGCAAGAATAATCCTACGTCCAGTAGATTATTGCTACTCGTGTTGCCTTGCACCGGAGTGCCTATAGTAGGGGTTACAAGCTTTTTGAGAGAGGGAACGGATCCCAGGTCTCTTGGGGGGTGGTGTGTGTGTGTGAGACTGTGAGTTCGTCTCTCAGCAAGATGTGTGCGAGTTGTGTGCTCGATTCGTTTTGTCGCGCCCTCTTAGATGTGGCTCCTGCCTTCCTCTATAGTTTCCAAGGGGAGGGCTCAGGTTACAAACAAGGTAAAGTGGGAAAAGACGAAAGAGAAAAACAAAAAAGGTGGCCTCGGGTGCAGCCGTCTTCCTCCTTATCCGGTGGGAATAGTTTCCCTGTAATGCAGAAATGCAGTGGGCGTTGATCTTTTGGCCTCTCCATCCGCTGGTGCAACATACTATGGCCATGCTTCGTCCTGTGTGCTTCTGTGCGGTTGAGGATGGACGGTATGTGCGTTTGGATTTGCGTAGAGAGGGGGTTAGGTGATATAGTTGCAGTTACCCCGTCGCTGTAGAGGTATGGTCGTCGTTGTGGTGGAATGACTGGGGTCATGTTGGGTCAGAGCGTGGTTCTCGTGCTCCTGTCCACTATGCACGGTCATGTCTGTCCTATCGGTGGGAGTGGGTGCCGTGGTGAGGGCCTCCGTGGCTTCTCGCTCTGCCAGAGGGCTCCGCGTGTCCCTCGGGTGAGGCAGAAGTATGCCAAAGGGGTCGGGCGCTCTCGTGCTTTCGTTGCAGGGATCGGGCGAGGCGGGAATCGTCTCTGACAGGGCGTAGGGGTCGGGCGCTTTGATGACGTCATGGGGCTCGGGCGAGGCGGAAGCTGTCCCTAAGCCTCGGGCTATTTAGTAGTTGATACGCTATTAACGCTCTTGGTTGGGTATGCCTACTATTGATACCCGACAGTCGTGTTTGGATGCGCATGGATTCACCTCAATCCACATATGTTGAAATGGACTGGATTGGAATTAAACTAAATTTCATTACACTCCAACACATGTGGAAGTGAATACATTTGCACCCAGATAAGGCCTAAATAGTAAAAAAACATATGAGCAGTGTCCATAAAACAATTTATGGACAGAAGTAAGTAGTGAAAGTGTACAGTAGCAATGGACGGTAAGTAGTAAAGTGTACAGTAGCAATGGACGGTCTCTGTTTTATTCTCGGTTGAGGAATGTGGTCTTGCCACGAATATAGAGTGTTGGATTTTTATCATTCCAAGGCATTTTTTTAGGGAAAAAGTGGGGGTAATCCTCATGAGGCCTAGCAAGGTGCGCGTCCTCTGCCATGGCAAGGGGCAGAGGAGGAGCTCCTTAGGAGCGTGACTGGCAGCATGCGGCGCCTGCGGGGAGGAGGAGCTCCATAGGGGCACGACAGCGAGGTCACCAACAAGGCGCGCGTGGCAGCGGTTCATCCCAACGCTTGCCGATGTCCTCAAAGAGGTGCTCACTACATTCTTCCCTTGTGGGCCCACTACTTGTTCGACAAAATATCTTAGAGAGGTAAGGCTCGAAGGGAACGTGATTCTATGCATCCAAACACTCCATTGTTTAGCTAGGCTTAGACAATACAGACAACCAAACACTCCATTGTCTAGCCAGGCTTAGATAATATAGATAACCAAACACTCTATTGTCTAGCCAGAGAGACAACCAAACAATTAGAGATTTGCTCGGTGGAAATTGGCTAAAAGTGTCCAAGCTTGGATGGCTAATCAGGCCTGAAGCAGACTAGAAAACCAAACACAACCTATGCAAATAAAAATGAAGGGAGTACCTATGACCTCCTCACAGCCTCTCTTAGCTTTAAAATGGCAAATCTAAAGGTCCGTTTGGTTCATGACCACAACCTGCCATGCTGCAAGTCAGGCATGTCACAGTTTCTGAGGCATGTGTTTGGTTCATTGTTGTAACTATGGCACACACACTTTCATAGCACCTTGCATTGTCCCACACGTCGTAGACTCATTTTCTTGTCAATTTTTATCATACTAGTGGACAGGCACGTGCGGCACACACGTGTCTATCAAGAGTTTGGCACAAAATAAGGGAATGCTAGTAAACATTGTATTTTTGGGTTGAACTTACCAAGCACCTATGAATGTTTGCTACACATATAAAATATAAATAATGAACGCATGCATACTGAGTTGCTTGGTAAAAACTATGCTCTGGAATATAAATACCATAATATGAACACATGAATATTGAGTTACTTGGTACCCATTATGCTTTGGATTAGGGATAAGTTGCATTGTACCAACATTTCTTAAGAGGGCAATGTTGTAAAAGCAGTAAAAGTAGACATTTAATCAAACATCGAAGTTCAGTTGAGTGGTAAAAGATCACAAGTTTAAAAAAATAGGAAAACTTAATAGGAATCCTGACCATACTTAATTAGATTCTTGGATCATTCCAACAAAAACTCACTAAACATAGATCCAAGGCACCATAACATAGCCTAAATCAATCAGAAATAGTCCATACATGCTATAAAATCATAACTCTGACAACAACAAACTTTGAGATTCAGAACACAATCCCTTTAAAGCTGAAAAACAAGCAGAAGGTCTACTCTTGATTAGACAATAAGCCATGACCATGGATCTTCAAGATTACAAGCAACAATATGCCAATACTTCCCACAAGCAAGAACTGTGCATCCAAGTACCATAGTGCACCATGTTGTCAATCTGAAATAAGCCAATTGCAAACAATAAGCGGAGCAACCATCTGAAAAGAGCTAAAAATAGTAACTACAGTTAAATAATTTATTAGAAATGCTAATACATTCTAAATGGTCAGAACCCTAAAAGATAACCAACAACCAATGATAAATATTATCATTTGACCTTTAGTTCAGTATAGAGCATAGGAAAGGCAAATGCAGATTAATGCTCACCTCTCCACCTCAGTGGTTGCAGAGGTATCCCACTAATTTTTTTCCTTTCCAAATGTTAGAGAAGCATTGAACAAATGGCTATACCAAATTAGTTGAGGCAAGCATGAATGATGATGTGACCAAATTCTATGTGTACAAATGATTCAACCAATACAATCAAACCTTATCTTTGTTTTGAGATTTTTCTCCAATGAAATCATATACATCAAAATGTGAGTTACTAAGAGGTTTTGATCAATATATATTGGAGATCTCAAGAAAAAAAATAGTCGACACATACTTCTTCCTTTTAGCTAAAATCAAGCACAACCTCCTTCTTTGCACAAAATATTTAAGGTTACCGTGCAAACAAGGCTGTGCCTTGAAACTGACCATAAAAGGAATCAAAAGCTCATCCTCATAATTTAAAATCAAGATTGCCCAAGAAACCTTACTAAATTTTTTATTTACTGAAAGGAACTTCAGCTACTTTAGAAGCTTGGAAGTTACCAAAAAGGCTTTTACTCAAAGCTGTTTTTTCGATCAGGGTTTGCTCACTAAAATTACTTTTTTTAGCCCATAGTAAAAAAAAAGAACTATAATATGTAGGATAGTATATAGAATAGAACAATATCATATCTAGCCTATGAAGATTAGCAGTAAAAGGAGAGTATAAAGTTGGAAATTCTTCCTATGAAAACCTCCATTGCCAATGCGTGAATTGCAATCATTGTTGAGTATTAAACCCGATTGCATTATGGATATCATTTGCCATGCAACTGAATCTTCCTCCAATGATTATTGTTGCACCATTTTAATTGGAATTTTCTCCTTCCCCTATTGCTTTGTAAAACTTATTCTTAGGTTGGTCAGTGCAATATATCAGGCGGGGAAGTCTCTTTCCCTCTGGTTTTCTGTCAAAAAGTGAAAAGATAAAGTAATTTGTTTTATAGTTTTTAATCTGAGAGTCTACTCCATTGAATATATTGGAGCGTAATTATTAAAGAAAATTTTATCATCTTATCCCCATGCCGTCAAAAGCAATTTCGTCGGTCCAAGGAGCATCACCTTGTGCAGATCATGCCTGAAGGCATGCATCACCCATCCACCTTGCTCTCTTGCTCCCGATCCAATTCTAGTTTCTATCAATATCATTTGTTTATGACAATTAGCTGAATGAAATGAACTCAACAAAGATCACGATAACCCATCTAAATCCCTCACAAGCAACATTAGACAAGGGAGGGAGACCTCTATGGTTCACTTCGGCATTGGGGTTTCAGCTGAACTGACAAAAATTGGTCATCAGTTTTTTCCCTACTGAAGAATGAAAAAAGAAGAATGTTACTGTTAATTTGATCAGATGAAATCATGAAATTGGTGTGTAGATTTTTATTATTTCTTGAAACTCCACATATAGCATTAAACAAAGTTCAACAACAACAATAATATAATAGTAGATAAATAAATTTTGGATGCAACTGAACAGATTATTAGTTACCTGGCACAAATCTTATCGAAGTAGATAACAAGACCTGCAGGAGACAAGAAGCACCAAAATGTCGACTGTGGCAATCATCATCAACAATAATCAAATCAACTCGTGGAGACCTACTGCGAGATGTGAATTTACAGCATGAGTTACTTGCTGCTGAGCCCCGCCTTCGGCCTCCCTCTGCAGGCCTACCACAATCAGCGCCTGCGTCATTCCGTCCTATCCGCCGTCGGCTGCATCGCGCACCAACACCATCAAAATCCAGTAATAGAACACAGTACCACTGTGCGTGCGTGAAAGCCAGGAGGGAGGGGGTGTGAACTGGAGAAGAACGTACTGGCGATGTAGTAGTTGTACTCGGTGCGCCGAAGAGGAAGCGGTTGGCCTGCAGACCTTAGCGCGGAAGATCTCCATGGCGGGCGGGAAGCTGATGCCGCTGCCGGTCTCGAGGTCGGTGTTGATAATGGGCAGGTCGACGACGCGGAGCCCTGCGATGGAGTCCTTACACACAACACACCTCCGTGGTGCTGATGGAGGCAAGCCCGCCCGGCGCTTCCCTGCTTGCCGACCTGTCGTCCATCGCGCCAGCAACTGTGGCACTCCCGGCGCCCCCCGCAAGGGCATGCGCGTCCGGGACTACGGTGCGTCGCGAATTCTGCAAGTGGGGAGCATGCGGCGGCGGCGGGAGAGGGGGCGGGGTGGAGGAGGAGCTACGGTTACGGTGGAAACAGAGAGAGGCATGGGTCAGGAAGGGAGGGTGGGTATGCGGGCGGAGTGACGCGGCGGTTTCCTCCTGCCTTTGCCTTCACCCAATCAAGCCGCGGGCATCGCCACCAGCGAATACGGAGACGAAACGACGCCACGTTTCTCGCAACAGAGACAAGGAAGGGAGGAGGGTGGGTATGCGGGCGGGTATGTTCGTCGTACGTGAAAACAAAATGCGGACCAAAGCGTGGTCGATACGGGAGACGAGGCGAAACATGCTGTCACACAAGTATCGTCCCTCCATGGTCCACCCGTCACATCTTAACCGTTGGATGGAAAATCAAGACAGATCCAACGGAGGAGTCTTGGGTGGATAGGAGATTTTCAGGTAACAGGTATTTTCCAGTTCCTTCGCTCCTTTATAGCATAGATTTATAGCATAGATAAGTGTGGCTTTGTTTTTACTTGACGTACTTTCTATAGCTGCCACAGTTTGCCGAAAGTTAGACGTAGCAAGTTGGCATGAATCAAACAGACCCTAAATCTACAAGAATATCTTCAACTGTAGTTGCATGTCATCCTAAAGAATAATAGCATGAGTAGTAACTTGTTTTCTCGCAAAAGATTTGCATATTGTTTGTAAATACAACAACACCCCTAACTACTACCTGTCGTCAGTTGCCCACGGCCGCTGAAAGACGACGTTCGAGTTCAAGCCATTGAAGTCGTAAGTTTGTTTTTTCACTGAGAATGACGATTTAGATTTTCATGTGCTTTCTTCCTCCTTGATCCAATTTGTTTTGGGACGTGCCCAACTCACGCTCCAGGCACCGCTCTGTCGTTCGTACTACGCCGTGATCAGCTGGAACAGTCATTCCAAGGACATGGAACGCCGCTACGACTCGCGCTCCATGTGACTCCGAATACAACACAACACGTTCGAGAACACTCTCTAGCGCTCTCATAAGTGGAGTTCGAGCACTCTAAGAGAAGATCATTGCATACATCTCGTGGTGTTATATTACTCGCTAAACAATCACAAGTAGCACAAGTTAGCAAGGGAACGACAAGGATGTTGTATCAGTACTGACGCACGTCTTCTCATAGTTGAACGCCGCCGTGGCGATCGGCGTCAATCGTTGCAGATTTTCACCTCCTATCCTATCCGGTCTAATATGACGCAATCCAAGACCCTGCTCCACTTCAGGGCACATTCCAGGACACCAAGCCTTTAATTTCCTCTCCAGTTCAGCAAGTGGACCTGCAACATGGCGCGGAGTTTCCAACTGCTGGATTGACTCGTCAACGTCAATTTTCAAGGGAAAAAAAGACACGTCAACATCGGCCATCACCGGTGGCCAGCAGAGCGTGAAGCCATGGGCAAGATCACGTGGAAGAACGAATCATGAGAGTCATGGAGCAAACCGTGGAGGACGTCGGCAACCTAGGCGCGTCTCCTGATTGGCGACCTCCTTGTCACAGCCTGGCTGCTCCTCCGATAACATGATCGATCTTCACAGCAAGTAACTGGTAAACGAATGGAAGTTTCCGTGGAGACCCCCAAAAAAAAACACAGTAGAGAAAAAAAAATGGAAGTTTCCTGAAGAGATTTGTTTGCGATAGAAAAAAAAATAGGACAGGACGACCAGTCATCTGGAGAAAAAAATCATCTCTCTTCATCTATTCTATGCAATGTCAGCTTATTTAATGCCATGAAACTCTCATTGAGACTAGCTTAATACTCCATCTATTCCAAAAAGTTACAAATTTCTCGGTTTTCGAGAAGGTCAAATAATTTTAAGTTCAACTAAATCTATAAAAAACACTAACATCCATTAATCATGATATTTCCATATAAACTCAGAACTCCATTTCTTTCTGGACGGACATAGTACACTGAAATTCAATGTTCGGACTTCTATCAAATCGACACTATGGATTGTTTGAAACATTTGGTGATTGCCTTGTATTTCCATTTTGGAACCTAAATAAGGAGTATTTAAGACAAAACGTCATGCATATATGATTGAAAGTGGTATTTTGCTCAGAAACTACAGGATATATAGTTCTATACTTGTCTAGTCATGTAGACATTATAAATAGAAATCATACTTCTAGTAGATGGTTTCTTCAAAGTAAGTTTTGTCCAATCACATACCCACATCTCTTAGTGTCCTGGTTCCTGTGTATCAGTGGTGGATTCATGACTTTATTTAAGAGTATGCCGTATCAAATGTTTTTTTCTTTTTTTTCGCGAGCGTGTCATTGTGACACGTGTTTCATTCAGCAGAAGGGGAGTATCAAAGGTTACAACGTTCCTGAGTAATCCTAGGATTACTTAGGAAAGGCGGAACCCTGACTAGGGCCTGCAAATACAAGAAGGTTTAATTTACATGAAACACATTTGCGACTGAATAGCTAGCAACGAAGGCAGTAGGCTGCGCAGATGCCTGAAACATCCCAAAACCCAGAGATTTACTTCATCGACGATTGCTCCAAGTACCTCACCCGTGCTGCAGCTGTTGTTGTTGAAAGTCCTTGAGTATCAAATGTTTTTCACATGCATTTCGGTAAAAATCCCTTCATACCAACCACTAAATGATTGTAAAAAATTTGCAACTCAATTCAATATCCGGAGTATGAGGAAAAAAACATAGGAAGTATTCAACATGAAGATTAAGATGTAAAGTTGTATAAACTACAATACAAATATAACGAGCTGATGTTGGTTTATCTTGCTGGTCTCTAGATGGTGAACGGTGAGCAAATCACCAATCTCACGGGCCTACTGCAGACATTGTGGCATTGACGCATGACTAATGAGAAAGCATAGATAGGAAATATGGATATATTGGAAAAGAAAAAGGGATCAATATCTTCAGAAGTATGCAAGTTTTTTTTCTCGTAAAAGAGTCCATGGCTCTAGGTGAGTCCGCCTCCAGCCTCTGCGTGAGGCGCGATGCTATGACCACTAAAGGCACTAATCGACCAACGTGCTTGGACTTCGATGACGGCGATTCATTGACCATCGGCAACCCTCTACGCAATCAGACGCAACCTCAGCGAATCACGAAGTCGGCGTCTCCATTCTCCAGTACTCGATAAATCGATTTCCAACCGGGAATACTCAGTTTGTGAATCTCGCTCTTGCATTGTTTGTTGTATCCAGAGTTCCAGACATCGGAGACCATGAGGCAAGCAAGTGAATTGTGCTCGTGCAAGAGACATCAATTGACTTGGTGAGTTTCCATGCACAGCTTGACTATAGGATATGTCGTGGCATATACGGCATACCCTTAGCTTTTTTTTCCAATGGCTAGTAGCCTCTTCACCGTTATATAAGAGCTACTCATGACTCATTTGGATTGCACTTCACAGATACTAACACGTATATAGAGTATAGTGAAGCGTTTGGAGAGCCACCCAAGCTAAGAAGTGAGAACTAAGTGTGAGCCTTGAGTACTACTGATGTTCTTGCTTGTGTTTCTTTGAATTGGAGCTGAATATATACTTGTTACTCTTGTGATTGCCATCACCTAGATGGTCTAGTGGAGAGTTGTTGACCTTTTTCCGTGACGTTCTTGTGAGCAAGCTCTAAATTAGTGTTCATGGTTTGAAAATTGTCATTCTGAAGTGGAGAATGGGTATTCATGAGAGAAGTGGAGTTTAACTGAGTTTTGGTGACTCTTTAGTGCTCCAACATGGACTAGGAGATTATGCCATATGGCAACAATCTGATACCATAAAAATCCGATTATTTGCCTCTCTATCTCTCTTGCATCGCTTCTTGCTCAAGCTCATTCGTGTGCAAGTTCGCCAACCAGGATTGTTTAGTGAGTGTGCTTAGCATAGTGTTACTTCTTGCACTTAAGGATGTCTGTTTTAGTGTGATCATAATCTTCCATTTAGTTGTGATCTTGTAGGTTATATTTAAAAAGTGTATAAACTTTTGATAGATTTGGTCTCCTTTAGCTATCTAAGGACACATTTGAACGTTGGCCCTAATAAAGACTATCTAGTATGCTTTTATAGAAAACTTAAGTGTTAAAGTGCAAAGAGGGTTTAAAATTTACATAGACTAAGATTGTTGATTTATTTTTTAACTCAATTGAAACCACTTTGGGCTATTCTTTACTAGGATGTACTATTAAATCAAAATTGGGACTGAATCCATTCTATTTTGAAATAGATTTCAAAAAAAGAACTACCCATTCTTAACTTTTCGAGAAATCCTTCATGAGTGGGTTGTGAATCAGTGGTTGATTCCTCCATGTTGCTATTCTGCCCTTTCCCGGTAGTCAACCACCAAGGAACGTAGGCTAGGACCTCTTGCTTTGACAATTCAAAATTAGACAAAGGTTTTCTTACCAAGAAAACGATATTCAAAATCATTCCATTCAGAATTCTCTTTGCTAGCCACTCGGTCTTTACAGCTTCACATGATGTTACATGCGCATTCACATATCACGTGGTTTCTTAACAAATGCATGTAGAACACAAAAGGTACTCTCCACCTAGATAATCTATCACTTCCGAAGTAATTCTTAATCCAAATCAGCACACAGAAAATCAATTTTACTAATGGACCAATCAAAATCCAGAAGATTAGTCAGATTAAAAATGTTCATCAACCAGTGACTATCCAACATATCGTCATTTACATTCAACGCCAGAAAACCCAGGCAAGTAGGCAACTCCAAAAATATCAGACCACACTAGATAAACAAGAGGAATATAGCCAAGCTAGATCTATTAAACCTTCAGCAAAGGCATACGACCACCTAACGTGGCCTCCATAATTTGTGAGGACATGAAAGGAGGCCGATTTACACGTCTTTGCAGCACAACAGAGCAATGGAATTTGAGGATGAACACTGTTGGGCTGCGCCGTCACCTTTCGCGCCCCCTGCTAGCGAAAAGGGGGTGGCTCAGCAATCAGCCCCTTTCGCATCCCTGAGAGGGCGAAAGGAAGCGTTCAGCTAAGACGGATACCCACGTGCGGCTCAAGAGCAGGCTTGAAGAGAAGATGCTTTCGCTCAGCCAGGCGATAGGATGGCCGCCGGGGCAAAAGGGCAGGGTCGGTTGGACCCTAGCGCAATGTGACTTGCTTTGGTTTTGCAGGAACTCTTCACCCCTTTTCATCGCTAAGGGAAAGGCGTCTCGGGGCCCAGCAACCATAGCTGGGCAGACGGGACCACCGGCTCGCGACAGGGGTAGCTAGAGCCCGGGGGAGGCGCAGCAGGAAAAGACCGGAGTGCCCTCGGCAAAAGATAATATCCCCTCGGATCAGGGTAGTTGTAGGGGCATTTATGTCCACGTAAGTGCTATGGATGTGTATAAATAGTGCCCCCGCCGGGGTTGTACAGGGAGGAACTCGATTCTGTGTCAATGAGATCAGGTTGAGCCGCTTCTGACGGCCTTTTCGCCAGGTGGTTCTCTGTGTCTTTGGCGTTTGTTGTTCTTTGTGCTTTCGACGCTTGTGCGGGCGGCAACCCGGAGTTCTAAGGTTGCGGCCTAGAACAACATTGGCGACCACCGTGGTTGTTGCTCGAACTTATCATGCCACCAAAGAACAAAGCACCGAAGTCGTTGCGGCCGCGGAGATAGTCGCACGAGATGGCGCAGCTGCGACAGCAACGGTGCAGCCGCCAGCAGCACAGGCAGCGGGAGACTCCGCAATACCCCCCCCCCCCGGGGTCGAGAGGAGACTCCTGTGGGCGTAGTCCAGGAATTTCAAATCGATCAAAATGGAAACGAAGTGCAGGAGGAAGACGAAGACGGCGAAATCACTGCCAGAGACTTGAGGAGGCTCGACCAGTACCAACAAGACATCATTAGATTGCAGCGAGAAAGGGACCAGTTGCTGTAGCAAGCAGCGGCAAGGAACAGAGCCGAGCAAACCCAGCGAGCAGTTAAGCAAACTGAATGCGAAAGGGAAAGACTGGTCAGGGAAATTCAGGGATTGCAGAGGGCAGAAGCGGCAGGGATCGTCCAGTCGGGCAGAAATGTTGCAGTACCTAAAGCACTCGAAGAGGAGGGGGACCTAGAATTATATGACTCCAGCTCCCCACTGGCAAGAGAGTTGCAGCTACACCCGTGGCCGATCGGATACAAACCGCGCATCCCTGCTTTTGACGGGAAGTCCAACACGAGAAAAATTTATTGCAAGCTACGAAACTGCGGTACCTTTGGCTGGCGGGGACGCCCAAATCATGGCAAAATCACTCATAATGGCAGTTGAAGACATCGCTCATGACTGGTATACATCGCTCAAGACGCTTTTGATCAGCTCGTGGCAACAGTTAAAAGCAGAGCTGTTGGCAACTTTCCAAGGGTATCACCCCGGGGCAAAAACCACAAGAGATCTTTTGAGTTGCATCCAGAGAAATGACGAGTCATTATCCGAATACCTGGAGAGGTTCATCCAAGTCAAGGCTCAGGTGCCAAACGTATCGGAAGCAACTGTAATCGTGGCAGCAATTGAAGGACTGGCCGTGGGGCAGTGCGCTGCCAAGCTATCCAAGAAGCCACCCGCAACAGTCAAGGAGCTGTTCGAAATAATGGGCGAATACGCCAAATCAGACGACAATTTCAAACGACGAAAAGCTGCATGCAGCCAGCTAGGGCAGTCCTCGAAAGTGCCGAGGCCACCTCAAACACCCGCCCAGTGAAATGTAAGGCCCTATCGCGCAACCAACAACTTGCAGGAAGAATCAGGGCAGTCAGCGCCAGAGCAGCAGCAGCCCACCCAGCCGCCATACAGCACAAACCGCCCTTTTGACCCAAGCTCACGTGGAGGCTGAGATGGACGCTGGGCGAGAGGAGGACGCGACAGCAGAGGAAGAGGCAGAGGTCAAAGATCACCATATTGTGTAGTATGCGGCGAAAACGTTGGACATATAACCAAAGATTGCAAGTATAACAAGATGGCGAAAGAGCTTAAAGAGAAAGACGAAGCATCTAGAAGTAGCGAAGCGTCGAAACACATCTATCACAACGCCCCACACGTCGATGGCATGCATGGCCAGTACTATGGCAGCCAATCTTATTATCCGTAAGGATATGGCCTGGTTCAGCATCAAACATTTTCGCAAGGCCAAGCTCAGTCCCCTTTCTCCTGGCAGTAACAGGCATGGTACCAACCTTATCAGCAAGCACCTCAGTACCCGCTTCAGTCAGTAGTGGTGTCCTCACCGCTACAGCCAGAGCAACAGCAATCAAGTCAGCAGCAGCAAGCAAAGCAGGACAACACGCACGAAAACCAAGCTATGAATAGCATACTTCCTTCACGGGGCCACATTTTTGCCATAACAGGCGGGTCCAACCAAGAGCATGAAAGCAAAAGAGCCAAAAGAGATTACGAGCGAAGGGCCCAAGAGCTTGTCACATCGGTCTAGGGTCACAACATTTCATGATCAAGAGCGACCGGCTTCACCCCCTTCCAATTGTTGTACAGCGAAGAGGCCATTACCCCAGAAGAGTTGAAGCTAGGGTCATTACGAACACAGATAGAAGCCACAACCCCTATATAGCGATATGTCAAAATTGAAATGATAGAAGCATCCTAGCTCCACGCCACCAAAAACCTAGATGTATACCACGCAGAAACAAGAGCTTGGAGGGACAAGAAGGTAATCCGAAAGGACATCAACCCAGGCAACCTAGTCCTCATCCGCCATCCAGATAAGCAAGGAAAGCTACAATCATAGTGGTATGGCCCGTTCATTGTAGCAAGCATGATCAGACCAGGTACATATTGGCTGATGAACGACGAAGGGGTTGAAACAGACCATACATGGAATGCGGACAACATGCGTCGCTTTTACCCATAGAACAGTCACTTAGCTTCCGCGAGTTTTCAACCTCTATGTAATCTTACTTTTTGTTTTTTTCTATTCAAGGATTGGCACTCTTTTTCCTCACAGGGGAAGCCCTTGCGAAAGGGTGTGACATTTTTTAATGAGGCAGTCCTTTGTAACCCCTTATCAATCAAGTAAACCTATCCCTAAGAAAAATAGATTTCACCAGAATTCGAAACGAGCCTGAATAAGATTTGGATATCAACAGCATCGCACAATAAAAAGGTTGCTACATATCTTATTCCGCAAATAACCACAGAAGTACTTCGCAACCAAAAAAGCCCACGGGATAACATACATTTCGACTCTCCGAAAGAGTGAGAGGATGAAGTCAGAAGCCCATGGGCTAACATAGATTTTGACTCTCCGAAAGAGCGAAAGGACGAAGTCAGAAGCCCATGGGCTAACATACACTTCGACTCTCCGAAAGAGTGAGAGGATGAAGTTAGAAGCCCACGGGCTAACATACATTTTGACTCTCCGAAAGAGCGAGAGGACAAAGTCAGAAGCCCACGAGCTAACATACATTTTGACTCTTCGAAAGAGCGAGAGAATGAAGTCAGAAGCCCATGGGCTAACATACATTTTGACTCTCCGAAAGGGCGAGAGGATGAAGTCAAAATCCCATGGGCTAACATGCATCTCAACTCTCCGAAAAAGCGAGAGGTCGAAGTCAAAGGCCCATGGGATAATTTACATTTTAATTTTCAGAAAACCAGAAGGTGAACTGCAAAACCCACAAGCGCACAGAGCTACACATACCCAAGCATTACAAAGGAAGGGGTTTCTAAGTCAAAAGGCGCTCCTCGCTATCACGGAAGCAAGACGAGGCAATAAACAGCAAAACCCACCACAACCACCAAAAATCAATGAAAGTCAGCATACCTATCCCTATAAATACCACACCGACAATCTCTCCTTGGCACCAAGCATGAAACCAAGTACATTCACTAAGGGAAATATAGAAGTAGCCACAATCACTTGCACAGCACCCAGCATTTGGGATAAAAGGCTATACAAGAGTAAAAGCGCGAAATAGCGAAAGGTGACAGCGCGAGAGAAAATGTAACAGGCGGCATACTGTCCAAAAGGAGCAAAAACCTAGCTTTCGTAGCACGCAGAGCTGGAAGATGACGCTGCAGGATGAGGATGGTTCGCAGCGACAAGCAAGCTTAGAGGAGTAGCCATGACTTAAAAGAGCAGTAGCTCTGCGTTGGGAAGTAGTAGGAAACAGCGAAGCACAATAATTTAGCGAACCCACCCAGCAGCTTAGCCAATTCGCCCCAACCCTGAATGAAAAACGGCGAGAATTAGCAGCACGAAAGGCAGAAGGAAAGATACCAATTGTACAATTTCTACCAACACACCTGCATAAACACGCAAGAACCTATGTAAACTATTAAGCTTATAAGGTGTCGGTACATAGTACACGGGATGCCCCGCATAGAAGGGAGAAGATCTAGTCCGACTAGGATTCTTCCTATGTAATTCTAGTAGCATTACTATCCTGCAATCCTACTAGGACTCTTCTATCTTGTGACTGACTAGGACTCCTGCCTCCTGGACTATATAAAGGAGGGCAGAGGCTCCCTAGATCGGGAACTGAACATACCGGAACAAGACCTCACAGTCTAAACCCTAAAGCGCAGGGTGCAATACATACTATTTACCCCACATTGGACGTAGGACGCCACCACGGTGGGCCAAACTAGTATAAATTGTTGTCTCTACGTTTACCATCGAGTTCTGCATACGTCGATACCCTTCGAATCATCGTCCTAGGTAACCCCATGATGAGCTATCGGTGATCAAACATCGACAACTGGCGCGCCAGGTAGGGGTGTTCGGCGCAATTGCGTTCAAGAGCTCGGTGGACCTCAAGATCAAAATTCGCTGCGGCTCTCATCGGCCGTCGTAGATGACTCGCCGAGTCTACATCAGCGTCACCTGCGGTGACTCGGTTTCTCACGGCGGTGTACGACGATGTCCTTCAGCAAGCCTGCAATCGGACTCGGCCTCAGGGGTCTAGGAGCAGACGAACAAAGATCACCTGTTCAAGTCCAAGGCCGAGTTGAAGTCCAGATCGAAAGTTCAATTCTCTGTTTCGGTGAATCATCAAGTCAGAGCCGACGTTCAAACCAACAGAAATTGCGTGCTGATGTGCCGCACGTGGATTGAGACAGAGCTGAGATCATCACCGAGCGGTTCCAAATTCCGAGTTGACTGCTGCTGTCCTACCAGATCAACTTGTCGTACATGATCAATGCTGCCTTCAAGGCGACTTGGCCCTATGCTGATCCAAATCCATCACGCACGGAACCGAGCCTGGATAGGACATAGACATGATGACGTCAAATTGACCGAGATGATTCAGGATCACAGCAGGCATGCGACGCTGGGCAGCGTCCAATCATCGTATGTTCCACGGTCCACCAATCAAAAGCAAGCAAACAAGACATCTACAGCACAATGCATGTCTGATGATGCAAGAAGCTAGTTGAGAATTTATACATACAGAGTACATCAACACCAGGAGCATACTTGATCTCCACACGCCTATGCAAGATACTGCGTCAAGTCACGATGTCTGACTGCTTTGCCGTGGTGCTCGACTACTTGGCTGCGGTCACCAACTACTCAACCGTATTGACCAAGTACTCGCCGTAGTTTCGACTGCTTGGTCGCGGTGTCCGACTACTCGGAAATGAAGCTCAAGCTGATGCTCGGGGGCTCCTAATCCTAAAAGCACCAGGATCACATGCCAATCGGCTATGAATCAAGCTAAGTCAAGCATTAATATTTTTTCTAAATATTCTTTAATATTTATATATCTCTGGATGTTATTTATGTGCCTCCGCGGACATACCATATGCTCGCGACTACTTACAGCTCTGCGCTTAAGTTGGAACAGCTTCCGGGTACTCGACGACGCATTCCGGGTACTCAACGACAACTTCCGAGTACTCGACAACTTTGGGGTACTCGACGACGGCTTCTGGATACTTGACGTGGCTTCCGGGTACTCGACGATGGATTCCGAGTACTCCATGATGACTTTCGGATGTTCGACGACGACTTCCGGGTACTCGTGATGACTTTCGGTTACTCGACGACAGCTTCTAGGCACTCGACGACGGCTTCCAGGTGCTCGGCGATAACTTCCAGGTACTCAGCGACGGTACTCCTGGATATTTGCATCGGCTACAAGACTACTCGGCTCCGTACCAATTCGTCCATGGCAACACTAAGTCTGAGTAGGACACAGAGCAGGATGACATCAAGCAAGCCAAAATATTCAAGATATTACGGTTTGACTTGTACATGCTGATGTCACAAGGAAACAATTATGGTCAAGAGTCAAGCATGTACATGGTTACGTATCAGCCAACAAGCAATCAACAAAGAAACCCGTACAAGCTAATCGGATGCTTTCACATACTACTCGGCTCAGCCAAGAACTACTTGGAACGGGTCCTCCATAGCGACCAACTACTTGGAAAGCAGTTCCAACAACTCGGCCACGGCGGCTGACCCCCTCTGCTGTAGTGACCGATTACTCGGCCGTGGTGACCAACTACTCGGATACAACACCAGCTACTCAGGCTCCATAGCAACTCGGACATGAAGATTATTGACTACTACTCGGATCAGCACCCGGCGGACAGGATTTCGGCCGGACTTCCGACCTCAATACATCCTCATAGAGCATTCGACTACAAGCTAACAAATGATCAGCACGAACGATGAGAGGATCCTATACTCGTACAGAGCCAAGATACATGCAAGATAACAGCAAACAGGAGGATGTATATCTACATGGAAGCTAACTAAGTTATTTATGTGGGCATGTGCACCACTCTATCAATGAGACGGATAGGGAAAGGTCGCACCCGGTGTGTTTGTCAAATAACTCGGTGCGATAACCCCTGAACACCCAGCTCCAACCACACAGATCCTAGTCATCGCTCAGGGTCGGAACGGACAGGGAAGGTCGCACCTGGTGTGTTCGTCAAACAACCCGGTGCGATAACCCCTGAACTCCCAGCTCCAACCACTCAGATCCTAGTCGTCCCTCCAGCTCGGATCGGACAGGGGAAGATCGCACCCGGTCTGTTCGTAGAGGAGTTGTCAGCTCCAAACAACCCGGTGCGTTAACCCCTGAACTCCCAGCTCCTACCAACTCGCCCCTGGTTCCAAACACCTCAATGCACTTGTCTGTGATGAGTTCCGAGTACCACGATGCACTAGTCGAGATGGTTTCCGAGTGCTTGACGGGTTTAAGTACTACAAGGCTTAGTGAACGAAGATGTATGATCATACAAGCCAACGACAAATATTCAGAATATTAATGCAAGTTGCATACAAGGATGCACCCAGTGCAAGAACCCAAACACAAGGCAACAACACTGCATGGCGGCATCCATGCAGAACAAGCAACAAGACCATACGGCCGCGCAAGCTATTTATGGAAATCAGCGTTGAAGTCTCCACGTATCCATCACTGCTGATTCCACCTCGATGACTAAGTCCACCTCCAACACGAGCCAACAGCATACAAGAGGAGGCATGCATATACATGAATACAAGGCATGAACGTACCACCAACTCATGAAAATGAGCGAGATGACACAAGCAAGCTAGCAATCAAAGCTATTTACATGCACATATGCACATATGAGCAGTTGCCAAGCACCGCCAAGCTCGAACCAGCAGATGGTGTCGAGTACTCACCAATTCTGAGTATTGTTCAACCCAACTACTACAGCAAGCATTGAAGACAATTTTGAGATGATTTAATAATCGTCTTAAGCCTGGGGGATTTCTACCAATCACCCGGATGAGAGCAAAGATGCTCACCCCTCCTCGGGTTGTTTTCACAACACTAGATGAGAGTACAGCTATCATGCCAACACTCGTCCTATCCTAGTTGTTTCAACCTGGATGAGTGCAAAGACGCTCGCCCCTTCCTGGGTTGTTTTCACAACACTGGATGAGAGTACGGCTGTCATGCTAACACTCGCCCTATCCTGGGTTTTTCAACCTGGATGAGAGCAAAGACGCTCGCCCCTTCCCGGGTTATTTTCACAACACCGGATGAGAGTATGGCTATCACGCCAACAATCGCCCTGTCCTGGGTTTTTCAACCTGGATGAGAGCAAAGACGCTTGCCCCTTCCCGGGTTGTTTCACAACACTGGATGAGAGTACGGCTGTCACGCCAACACTTCCCTATCCTGGGGTTTTCAACCTGGGTGAGAGCAAAGACGCTCGCCCCTTCCCGGGTTGTTTTCACAACAGCGGATGAGAGTACAGCTATCACGCCAACACTCGCCTTATCCTGGGTTTTTCAATCTAGATGAAAGCAAAGACGCTCACCCCTTCCCAGGTTGTTTTCACAACACTAGATGAGAGAACTGTTGTCACGCCAACACTCGCCCTATCCTGGGTTTTTTAACTGGATGAGAGCAAAGACGCTCGTCCCTATCCCAAGTTGTTTTCACGGCCTGGATGAGAGCAATCCAACGCTCGCCCTATCTCGAGTTGTTTTCACAACCCGGATGAGAGCAATCCAACGCTCGTCCTATCTCGGCTTACTAACAGACTAACAGAATCTATTGACGATTCACTTCGATCTTCTATTGTCTACTAGCTACAAGCTAATCTAATCCGAGATTCCAATATTCGGATATCCGGCACACTATCAAGTATGTGACGGCAAGAAACAATTGACATGCTCAAAAAGCAAAGCTCGGGAGCCATCCAAGTTGGGGAAGCGAGCAAGGCCAAGGCGAGATGGACCTCACCATGATGAAGACTTCGGCATCAACCCAGACGACGATACAGCCAGGCATGCAATGCAAGTTTAGTACCAAAAGCCATGCAAGACTAACATGCAACTTTGGCCTGCATATACGTACATATTTATGCCTGAGGCACGCTAGACGACACGACAATTCTAGCCATGGCAGTATATCAGGATTGGATAACAAGAGGGCATGCGTATAAACAGCAACATACAGAAGCCAATTATCAACAGACATACATGCCACATGAACTCATCACCTATTGGGGATCTACATCAAACATACATACACGCTCGGCGTACACGTATATGCTCATCCATCTACTTGGGTGTCACACCACTAAGTTCGGGGGCTCGGACAATATCATGGATGACTCAGCTTCACTCCGACTACACCCGGGGGCTTGAATTCAAGGACGAAAGACCAAGTATACAAGCATTTTGACAACTCGGCTGGACCCTTGAGGACATCTACAAGATCCTATAATCGACTCCAAGTAGTTAGATTGTAGGTTCAGGGGCTGCAGGACATATATCCTCAAAGGATGCTTTCAAATTTTTTCGACAAGGAATTGCAAGACAAGACCTTCCAACTCTTTGTTCCAAATAGCAAGAGGCTCGGGGGCTACACCCGGTGGGTGCACTTTTTTCGAAAAAAGTGCACACCACTGGAAGATCTCAAGAAGCGCTACATGGTTTCACTCGAGAAAGCACTTGGACAACGCTTGTTTCTACTCGACAAGACCAGGAGGAACAAGAAGAGGCTTCCAAAGTTCAACCATACAGTGCTCGGGGGCTTGTCGGTACATAGTACCCGGGATACCCCGCATAGAAGGGAGATCTAGTCCAACTAGGATTCCCCCTATGTAATCCTAGGAGCATTACTATCCTGCAATCCTACTAGGACTCTTCTATCTTGTAACCGACTAGGACTCATGCCTCCTGGACTATATAAAGGAGGGCAAAGGCTCCCTAGATAGGGAACTGAACATACTAGAACAAGACCTCACGTTCTAAACCCTAAAGCGCAGGGCGCAATACATACTATTTACCCCACACTAGATGTAGGACGCCACCACGCTAGGCTGAACCAGTATAAATTGTTGTCTCTGCGTTTACCATCAAGTTCTGCATATGCAGATGCCCCTCGAATCATCGTCCCGGGTAACCACGTGATGAGCTATCGGTGATCAAACATCGACATAAGGAAAACCCCATTTGCAAAAAAAACTTACATTCATCTTCTCGCATCCCCTCGCCATAAAAAGTTGGGGGAGGATGGCGTCATTTCGATCAAGTCACGCTGAGGGGTTAGCAATTGAGCCTCTTGCGCGTTCGTCTTCTCGCATCCTCTCGCCCTAAAAAGTTGGGGGGAACGGCTTCATTTCAATCAAGTCACGCCGATGGGCTAGCAACCGAGCCTCACGCGCGTTCGTCTTCTCGCATCCCCTCTCCCTAAAAAGTTGGGGGGAAAGCGTCTTTTCGATCAAGTCATGCCGAGGGGCTAGCAACCGAGCCTCACGCGAGTTCGTCTTTTCGCATCCCCTCGCCCTAAAAAGTTGGGGGGGACGTCATCATTTTGATCAAGTCACGCCGAGGGGCTAGCAACTGAGCCTCTCGTGCATTCATCTTTTTGCATCCCCTCGCCCTCAAAAGATGGGGTGGGGGGACGGCGTCATTTTGATCAAGTCACGCCGAGGGGCTAGCAACCGAGCCTCTCGCGCGTTTGTCTTTTCGCATCCCCTCGCCCTAAAAAGTTGGGGGACGGCGTCTTTTTGATCAAGCCATGCCGAGGGGCTAGCAACCTAGCCTCTCGCGCATTCGTCTTTTCGCATCCCCTCACCCTAAAAAGTTGGGGGGACAGCGTCATTTCGATCAAGTCACGCTGAGGGGCTAGCAACCGAGCCTCTCGCACATTCGTCTTTTCGCATCCCCTCGCCCTAAAAAGTTGGAGGGGGACAGTGTCATTTCGATTAAGACACACCAAGGGGCTAGCAACCAAGCCTCTCACTAGCCTCTCGCGCGGTTGGCTCCCCACATCCCCGGTTAGAGAATCTCGTTCAAGTAGCGTCGAAAAGGCAATAACAAAGCATTTCGCATAGAGCCATCTCCGCGGTAATCCATAGAGGTGCGGGGCGCTCTGTCAGTGAGAAAGGTAGTACCATTCAATAAATATCACCATGCATGCAGAACGACGTCGCATTTACAACTTCACCCACTTCACCTAACAAAAATAAAAGCCCCGGCACCGGCATAAGCCCTATAAAAGGGAACCCAAGCCTCGAGGGCATCCAAATCATAGGGATGTGAAGAGCATAGATGCAGGGAGGAGCAAGAGCAGCACAGTATAGTGCTAGAAAGGCGAATGAGCGGGGTCAGGAATTAAAAGAGATAGCTACTCATCGGCCTTTTCGCCAATGGAGCAAAAGGCTGTACAAGCATAGGGTAAAGGGCTGTAAGGTTTCGATATCGCAAGAGACCACGTAAGAGCGAGAGCACAGGCAATCCGAGAGAGACAAGCACATGATTATTGCCACGCGCCAAGCCCATAAGTTACCAAGCGAGCCAAAAGTGACCCACAGCAAAAAGGGCAGGATGGGGGGATACCGCAAGAGAAAACGTAACGTCTCCCATTCTACTAGAAACACTGTTTGTAGCTTCACGGCTCCGGCTATCTTCGACCGAGAAGCTGCAATGGTTCAAGACGCGCGAAGCCACTGTAATGTGGTATCGATAGCCTGCAATCATCGAAAGGGTACGGCATAGTTGCCCACTCCTCAAGATCTCAAAGCATAGGGCTTTTCGCTTCAGCAAGGGAGTCGACCTAGGAAATAGCGAGTAGCGACTGAACTCAGCCTGTCTATCAATACACCTATTCGCTAGACACCCACTGTACACCCATCAGATGACGCTTTGTAATAAAAGCAAAGAAGTGTCCATAGAAGAAAGAAAAAGAGCGAGTTTTTTCAGATTAACTTCGCCCGCTCAAGCAGCATTAATTTGCAGTTTTGCACATGTACAAGCGTTCGCGACAACCCCGTTGGAGTCAAAACACAACAATTGAACACATACCCCCGGCGGCCTTCAAGCTAACTTACACATCGGGGCGGAAATAAAAATTATAACGGCAGTTCTCCATGTCCAGCGAAAGCTCTTCCGCCGGTTCTTCCTTAATATCATCAGGGCAGCCGAAGCCTTCGGTGTTCTGAAAGAACCGACGCATCGAAAAATATCCCTCAAAACTCGTTCTTTCTCACGCATCCTGTCATACCGCATCAATATAAAAGGCGATAGTCGCAAATTCGGAAATTTCTGCCGATGGTGCCTCCACGAAGCGCCACTGATGAAGAAGTCCCCACACCTAATCATCAGGGGGCAAACTTCAGCGGGGTGCGCAGGCTCCGCGCCCTGTGCACAAGCATAATTTAACCAATAATGTATCAAACCTTACGTCTAATGAGTCCAACTCCAACAACGAAAGTATCTCCATCTCCCAAACAGAATGTCAAAGGTTTTTGAAATCTAAAAAGACCTAAGCATCTACCCGGTCTTCAGCACTGGCGCGCGCCGCCCCGGCAGCGGAGCTTTCGGGCGCCGGGCTTGGAGAAGCAGCCAGAGAAGCACCGTCCAGGGTTAAAAAAACCGGCCGGTTTACCGCGGTTTACCGCGGTAACCGCCCAAACCGGGCCGGTCCGGTTCCGGTCCGGCCCGGTTAGGGTTTCCCCAAATTCAAATTTAAAATTTGAAAAAAAAATGCTGAAAAAATTCCTAAAAATAGTTCATGATTTATAGAAGCCAATGGTGTAAAAATTTTTCAAATTGGAGTTCGTTTAGTATTTATTTATACGTATAGAAGTTTGAAAAAAAAGAAAAAAAATCCCGGTCCCGGCCCGTTAAGGCCCCCAAATTCAAATTTAAAATTTGAAAAAAACAAAAAATGCTGAAAAAATTCCTAAAAATAGTTCATGATTTATAGAAGCCAATGGTGTAAAAATTTTTCAAATTCGAGTTCGTTTAGTATTTATTTATACGTATAGAAGTTTGAAAAAAAAAGAAAAAAAAATTCCAAACTCAAACCGAGCGGTAAACCGGCCAAACCGGCCGGTTACCGCTCCAAACCGGCCGGTTTACCGACCGAAAACCGAACCGAAGAACATTTGAATTCAAATTTGAATTCGGCCGGTTACCGACCGGTTTACCGGTAAACCGACCGGTAAACCGCTACCGTCGGCCGGCGGTTACCGGAAACCGGTCGGTAAAAAAAACCCTGGCACCGTCACCGTCAGCCGCAGCCTTAGTGGCTTCCTGGCGGCGTTTTTCATCCAGGAACGCCAGCACAGTTTCCTTTATCGTCTTCTTCTCTTCAGTGCTCTGTTAAAATAAGAACAAGGCACCAAAAGCTATTCAGTCAAAAAGCGAAAGGAGACAACCTCACAAAAAGCACATTAGAGCGAAAGGGTGGCAGCCACGGTACCTGACCACGGCTACAAGCGCCTTGCATTATCGCCATCTTGTTCCCTCCGGCGTGCCAGAACTCTTCGAAGAATCTTTTGCCTAGGGCCTTGGCTTCCGACAGGGATCGCCAGTAATAGCTAGACTCTTTGATGGTCAGGCTTAGTGAGTGCACCCGGCGTCGAACAGACTGTGCCTTATCACCTTAAAAGCAGTGGTAGCGGCAAAGTCACGCCCCAGCATCATATGTCTATCCAGGGCGTCCATTTCAACGCCATGGAGCCAAACCATGAACTCCTCCATGGTGCACTCCCCTGGGAACTCCGTGTTGGCGCCGGCGCTGCGAAGGCACTCGCGGTAGCGTTCCATCACCTCCCGGGAGCGAGAAGTAAACGCATTTAGTTCCTTCTCGTGCGCCTCCCGCTTCCTGTCAAGCTCCTTCTTAGTTTTCGCGGAAGCCTTGTCGGCCTCCTTTCACGTGGCTCGCTCCTCCTCTAGCTTCTTCTCCAATGTGGAAACTTCTTTCGCAAGATCTTTGATGCGTCGATCCCTCTCAGCTACGTCATTCTCAAGCTTCTGGCGAATAGCACTGCCTTGACGATACAGGCTGCTACTCAGCACCATAGCCTGCACAAAATAAGAAAAAGTCACGACCCAAGCAAAGCGAAGTAAAACCAAAACTGGCGAAAACGCCGAGGAGGCGAAAGGCACTCATGCTAGCAAGATGAAAAGAGGCGGCCTCCGCCAGAGCCGAGTCCTCAACCTGCAAAAGGTCTCGCTCCATCTCAGGGGCGACCAGAGCTTTTTGGCAGTGCTCAGCAAATTTCGAGGCGCCGGAGTTTTCACCTGACAATACCCAAAATCAAAGGGTTGTGACCCAAAAGCAACCCTTTCGCCAAGCTAGGAGTCAACCGGACTGCCTCTTGGTAAAAAACGGCTCTTACCTGTCTCAAGCCTCCGACCATCAGAGTGTTTCGTCAGGTCAGCCTCCTTCTCACGCCCTTCTTGACTGGTCCTTTTCGCCTTCTCAAGGTGAGAAGACGTTTGCTTGCGTTTTTTCGAGCCATCGTCACGAGGGGCTGGCCTCTTCGGCGCAACCTTAGGGAGCGACGGCATCTCCATCAAGGAAACATCATTTTCATCAAAGATGGAGGATGTCACGGTAGCAGGCCTTTTCGGCGCCATCCATCCGGACGTCGAGGTGCCCTGAAGCAAACCGAAAAAGAAAATCAAATACAAGTAAGAAAAGCAACAAACAAGCATCAGTTCGAAAATTTAATCGAAAGCGAAAGCTTTTTTGAATAAAAAATGGAAGCAAGGCCCGAACCCCCCTCACGTACCCCTCCTGCCTCAGCCGCGCCACTATCGCGGTCCGAGCCTCCAAGAGTAAATTTCTGTCTCTTTTTTGAAGGCCTGGCCATCTCGTGACCCAGACGCACGTCACCAGGCTCCGAGGCCTTGCGCTTCTTGACAGCGCGCCTTTGCCCTTTTTCCTTATCAGGGCCCTTTCTTTCACAAGGATAGGTTTTTTTCCCTTTTGCCTTTTCGGCAGCATCATCCTTTGGTTTCGCCAGCACAAGGCGATCATCATACTGAACCCCCATCAAATCGAACACGCGATTGATACGTCTCCGAGAGCCCAGGCTAGTAATCTTGGCTTCTTCCTCCTTTTCTAGGTATGGGCCACAAGTTCCAATGGCTTTCCCCTCGACAAACTTGACGAAAACCTGGTCATTTGGAAATTGTTCAGGTCACGCTATGTCAAGGGTTGGGCCGCGATAATCACCACGTCAAACCACATCCCGGAAGTGGGTGTAGGTTTGCAGTGGCCTCCGCCCCAAAGCCACCCATTCTTCGACTAAGGCAGTGTTTAGATCCCTTCAAACTTTCAAAAATTTTACAAGATTTCCTGTCACATTGAATCTTTGGATGCATGCATGGAGCATTAAATGTAGGTAAAAAAATAACTAATTGCACAGTTTGTCTATAAATGTCGAGACGAATCTTTTAAGCCTAGTTAGTCTATGATTGGATAAATTTTACCAAATAACAACGAAAAGTGCTACAGAAACTTTACACCAACTTTTACACCATCTAAACACTACCTAAGTCCCGGCTTATCTGAAACCAAGACGTCAGCGCGAAAGCATCCCCGCTACGGGCCTTCTCCTCTGTGGACTTCGAAAAGGTTGGTAGGCGATTGCCTTTCCACTCGGCGAGAGTAGAAACAAGCGGAGAGGCTCGCTCCCAACCATTCGCCTCAGCCTCCTACACGTTGCCGTCAGGGCACATAATGCAAATAGTGCCGCTCGTCTTCTTCGGAACAAAGTTGAAGGCTCCAAACTCAAGAGGTAGCTTCTTTCCAACAATAGGGTCCCAGACCTCGCCCCTCCGATGCTGCTTCTCATAAAACCATATAAAAGTATCAGCATTCAGCACATAACCCAGCATCTTCATGGCCATAGCGAAAACACTCAGCCAAGTGAACGCATTGGGAGTCAACTGATGCAGCTGGATTTCGAACCACCGCAACACTTCGCTGACAAAGCTCTCTACAGGGAAATCCAAGCCCGCAACAAAGTAGTCACGAAAAACCACGGCCTCGTAGGGTCTCGGCGTTGGTATCACCTCATCGCCGGGGGGGTGGGGGGGAGGGGGCAAAAAGAGCTACGGGTCAGAGGCCTCAGATAGTCCTTGTTCACATAGCCTTGAATTAGATTATACTCCTTCCATGTTAGTAAAAGAAGTCGTTTTGGATAAGGTTTGGGTCAAACATTGGGAATATAAATCACGAATAACTTTTAAGTTATTGAGTTTGAAAATGTGAAAACAATATGAATAGATTTGTCTTGAAATATACTTTAATAAAAGTATACATATATCACTTTTAAATAAATATTTTTATAGAAAAATGAAGTCAAAGTTATGCTTTGGAGACCGTGTCGCTGTCTAAAACGACTTCTTTTACCAATATGGAGGGAGTAAGTCACTTTCGACCGACCGAGATAAAATGAGCAATTAGTGGGCAACACAAGCGGCGGAGTCCCCTCTGAATCAACAATCGAGACATGCTTTGACTGGTCAGAACCGACAGGCGTGGCAGGTCATCTCCATCGTTGCCCTTTTGCCCGAACTAGGCAAATCGGTTTTCGATGTCGCCCGACAGGAGAGCCTTGATCTTTTCACTCAACGCGGGAGCTGGTAGAACTCCTGCTCTCGCTCGACGTCTCGGAAGGCGTGGACGCCGTCGAAGAACTCTACCGAGGGCACCATCTAAAGTGGCGGCCAAATTAACAAAGGAAAAAACGAAAAAAGAAGTGCATGCCAGAAATAAATGGCAAAATTAAAAGAAAGTGAAAAATAGAACATACCTGAGCCAAAAGGACAAGGCAAGGTTCGCGAAGAAGCTCGAAAAGGGTGCACAAGTGCTCGTCAAAAGCAAAAGGACTAGGAAGCCAGAGCTCTGAGTAGGGGGCAAAGGGTGGCACAACTCTCTCAAATGGCGAGCGGGGTACTTATACGCTCCCCCAGGCGCTCCCAACCGACGTGGGCGCAAATCCCCAAATGTCACGGATTTCGAAACGACAGCCACGCAGGAATAACGACGGTTCAAGCACAAAAAATAAAAATTAATTAATTGATTAATTAATTTAACAAAATAAGTGGATAAATAAATAGCCTTGCGACCTGAAAATAGAGTCGCGAAAGCGATGGCACGCGCCAAGAAAGAAACCCGCACATCCTTTTGCACCTCTAGGGGACGACGTAGGAGAATCAGCAAAGGAATCCTTGGAAGTAAACCAGAGCCACCGCCGCCGTCGCCAGGGGCATACGGTGGCGGTGAGGTGCTACTGTTGGGCTACGCCGTCACCTTTCATGCCCCCTGCTAGCGAAAAGGGGGTTGCTCAGCGATTAGCCCCTTTCCATCCCTAAGAGGGTGAAAGGAAGCGTTCAGCTAAGACGGATACCCGCGTGCAGCTCAAGAGCAGGCTTGAAGAGAAGATGCTTTCGCTCAGCCAGGTGATAGGATGGCCGCCGGGGCGAAAGGGCAGGGTCGGTTGGACCCTAGCGCAATGTGACTTGCTATGGTTTTGCAGGAACTCTTCACCCCTTTTCGTCGCTAAGGGAAAGGCGTCTCGGGGCTCAGCAACCATAGCTGGGCAGACGAGATCACCGGCTCGCGACAGGGGCAGCTAGAGCCCGGGGGAGGCGCAATAGGAAAAGATCGGAGTGCCCTCGGCGAAAGGGAATATCCCCTCGGATCAAGGTAGTTGTAGGGGCATTTACGTCCACGTAAGTGCTACGGATGTGTATAAATAGTGCCCCCACCGGGGTTGTACGGGGAGGAACTCGATTCCGTGTCAATGAGATCAGGTTGAGTCGCTTCCAGTGGCCTTTTCGCCAGGTGGTTCTCTGTGTCTTTGGCGTTTGTTGTTCTTTGTGCTTACGACACTTGTGCGAGCGGCAACCCGGAGTTCTAAGGTTGCGGCATAGAACAACAAACACAACACAGTTACAGCCCACAACTGCAATTGTAAAATGTTCCATGAGGCCATGTGACCCATGACCACCTCTTCTAATAACAGTAATTAGTTTAAACTCTGGTTGCGGGTCAATTGTCACCTTTACAGCACAACAATAAGCTGATGCATGGGTAGCTGCCAAAATAGCACATGATCCGTTCATATTTGTCTCACCAACAAGACATAACTAAATACCAAATTTCTGTGTAACCATGATAGCTGGAGTGCAGTTCTTTGAATATCTGAGTTTGGGCCAAAAAATTTTAATTGTCTACTTTGGTTACTGTTAACCCAATTTCCATCCACGTTGCACAAGCACTTCCCGAATCCGTGCAGCCACATCAGCAGCGTCATTCAGGGGAGGATAGCTCCAGCTATCTGACATCTGGAATATTGGTCAGTAGGACAATGCAATGTTAAGAAATTCAATGTTGAAGAGTTCCAAAACTGATGTGATGGGAAATCAATTTTGTACAATTGCTCAATAGAATTAAATATACAAGTTAATATCTCAGCACCATGAAACTAAATTACAAGGGGTAGCAGTTAATAAGGCTTACATCTTCCAGTCCAGTGAAAGGCCGGACAGCCCTGCGCTCACGTAGACGGTTATGAAAATCTGAAAATTTCCACCTGCAGTGCTCAGTTCCAATGACATATACAGGCTTCCTGTAAGAAGTGAAACTGGAAAGCTTAGTGATGCCTCCCCGTGAGAGTCTGCCAGAGAGGAAGGATATAGCATAACATCTCACCCAGTGCTGCATGCCTCGCTTAGCATGCTTATAGAGTCTGCTGTTATGATGAAAGCATCAGCCCATGCAAGATGGCCCAAATGTGGGTTAGGATCTGCAGTGATAAAAATCTGCTCAGCACAAAATTTCTCATATATCACATAAAGCTAAAGATGTCTCACAAATCTCATATGTGAATCGATGAATGTACCTTCACCGTCCCAGATATAAATCTTAGGATGTGTACTGAACTCTTTCAATACTACATCAGACATCTGCCAATATATAGTTTAGAAATTAAGTAAGTAAAAACAGTTCATACAAAAATAAAGAAAAAGAATGATCAGAGGCCCTGGTAGTCCTACCTGTGGAGGTGTTCTTCTAGAAAATGAGATTCTGACACTTCCACAGGTCTTCAGAACATTGTGCAGTGAGTTCACCAGCTGCTTAGCAAGGTCTACATCATATTTACAGTTTCCTGAGCATTGAAAACACTATGCATTAGAACTGCTCATGTATTCGTACAGAGGTGTTAAAAATCAACCACAACATATGGGTTAAAGGTAATAAATGACTATTGAAACAAGTGAAGGTCTATAGCCTTTGTTTTGTTAGTTTCCAAAAGTTGGTAAACTTGAAAAGGTTCTTACCTTTTCCTGAATAACTAAATGAACAAGAAGAACATGCAGAATGCAAGAGTTTGTATGAAAGGGTTTGAAATATTGAATGTCATAACGTCTATCTAGTGAGTGGTGCAATATAGGGATCTCAAGGAGCTTTTGGTCAGGGCACTCAATGTGGTTATGTGATTTTTTAGTCCTGCAGTTTCTGGTCACCTGTTCTGTTTTTTCTTTCTCTTGAGGCTGTCTTTCTCTTAGTTTTTTCTTTTGCGTGTTCTGTAAGCGTGTTTCTGGATGTGTCTTTGGGTGGGAGGAGTTTTCCCTTCCACTTGTGTGTTTCTCTCCTATCTTATTAATGAAACGATATGCAGATCTCCTGCGTGTTCAAGCAAAAAAAAAAAGGAATAGAAACATAGGGATCTAACATCTGTGCACTTGAGCAGTTCCTATACATAGGAGGGCACCATTAATGAGGTAACGTAGTACCTGGCATGGGGGAGTAGGCTATCTCCCACCAAAGAGATTAGCATTATCACTCCATAGTCCATATTAATGAGAAAATGACCAAAATGTGAAGTAGTTACTACCTTCACATTGGAAAATGTCATCGAAGTTAATACTATACATAAAATGTGGATTCAACATAGGGCTAGAGTTTAATTGTAGGACGATAATATGTTTCCTGTATAGGGAATTATGTGTTCAGTGTTCATAATAATTTGCGGTGCCATTCTTGGTACCATGATTGTTCCATTTCTTAATCAAAGTCAAACAAGAACCTGAACTATGTATGCACAATGGAATAGAATCATAAATAGACAGCAAAGGCAAGAGTGTGGGAAAGATTTACTTGTTGGTCCACCAATGTTTACTATGACTAATGGCTTAGGCAAAGGAGCAAGTTCAGCATGCCAATCTGCAGCAGCAAAGCGTAATGCAGCAGAATCTGCTTGGTGCAGTGCACCAGCTGTGAGGACCTGACTTTGCAAGTTTCACAGTTCAGAACAAACAGCCATTATTTGATGAAAGCAAACAGGGCATTTTTCAATCAAAAAGAAAAGAGCAGCATACCACATTAGGACCAGGTGGTTCTTGTGGAGTAATCCATCTCCTGAAAAGGCATGGAACTTCCTGTTGTCCCTTTGTGGTTAAAGCATAGTAATCATGACGAGGGGTCACAACTAAATCAAACCTACCAAGGCGAGACCTGGGATGTTGTATCTGAATTGGAAGAAACACATATCACTTTGCTAAGCTAAGATTTGCTAAATATGTAGAAAAAATAGTCGAAAATATCTAACTGAATACCATGAATTCAACGGGTATACTGATCCAGGTATCCTACCTGAATGACAAATACATTATTTGGAGCTAAACGCCTTATGGAACTTGCATATGGTATTGTATCTCGGCCACAAGCAACCACCAGTGCAGGACCTTCTCTGAAAGTGAAGCAAAACTTGATGAAGCAAGGTGCTGACATTGTAAGAGAACCTAATGATGAAAGTCTTAATTTTTAGGCTAGTCACTATTTTGCATAGCAAAAGTCATCAACAAGATTCAATAACTATCATTTAATTTCAGAAAAGTTGTCTGTTGAAATCCATGTGGTTTCATTCTTCTTTTCAACTTTTATTCCTGGAAGCATGTTACCACAACACAACACAAGTCAGACAATGGATGTCTGATATATCATGATAATCAAATCAACGTAACGCATGCTAGCAACCTCAATGGCTAATATTTATTCGGGATGATAATACTACGGTTTCCTTGTACAGTTATACCTAAGATGACAACAAAACCTCAGCAATATAACTGGAATGTGGTATTATACAGGAAAAGGTGTTCATGCCATTAAAACTGATCATGTGGTGAAGAAATGGAAGCATGGGGTTACTGACTCATAAATTGAAACAGGGACCGGAAGACAATTATCAGAAATTAAGAAATAATGCTTATATGTATAGTGCTGAAAAGCAAAGAAAAGATATAAGGGATGTGGACCTTACTTCTCAAAGGTACCACGGACCATGGTTACTATCTTTTGAGTATCTGCTTCTAGTATGGAAGACGGTCCAAAAGATTGACTGTTACAGGCAGAATACTGTGCCAACTTGTTTACTTGAACCACTGTTGCAAAACTTGTATCAGAAAATACCCGTCCGAGAAATTGGTCCACTAATTTGTGCAAGGAGATTGGGAGAAAATGCAGCAACTTATTGATTCCTCCTGTTGGCCTGATAGCACGCTGAGACCAGATATATTCAGGGAAAAAAGGTACTCCCTCCGTCCAAGAAAACATGCAACTACGGGTTGCATGCCAGCAAAAATAGTTTACATTTGACCAAATTTCTAGTGAATACTATTCACATTTATGACTTCAAATTAATTTATTAAGAAAATACATTTCATAATGAATCTAATGGTATTTATTTGATATCATACATATTGATATTTTTTTATCTATAATTAATTGAACTTGAGATACTAAACCATGACACTTGCTAGAATTGCATGTTTTCTTGGACGGAGGGAGTAATTAACAACCATTAGCATAGAATGAAAGGATTAATATACACATTGTTGTGGTGGCACTGGGAAAAAACAATTTAGTTACCGCATTTCTTCTTATTTTTTGTGAGCATTAATTACAGCATATCAGGGCACAGATATGTTCAGAACTCCAGATGCATCAAAATAAACAGCCCAAAAAAAATTCACAATCTGCACTGAGGTAGAGAAAGCACCAAGAATTGTCTGGCTGCTATCGCAACACAGGCATGTGGTAATGCATTGGCCAGTAATTATTAACTGGATTTACACTAAGAAATTTTGAAGAATTCAACTGATGATCCATTTTAGTTTCAACTCAAAGAGTGATTACATCGGACCATTCCCTCTTTTGCAGGTATTCAGATATATAACCCCCTCAGCTACGTACTCCCTCCGTCCTGGAAAGAATGCAATTCCCACATATCCAGAAGAAATTACCACACATAAAGCTATGGATTGATGGATCCACTCCACACACGAGGCACCAAAATAATTACATGATTTTTATTTATTTTTATTTTTTTATTTATTTTTTTTTACAAAAGAAAGGGAAGGAGTATGCATAATCCTCCTGTTTTCTAGCTACACCAATCAGTCCAAATGTTGTGTCAGAAATGCGACTGCTATTACCAATCAGGCATTAAATATACGCAAGGACACCTGAACTTGTAAAGTGTATACGAGTAACTAACCCAATCCTCCCATGAATTTGATGAACAATCCTACCAAGCCATCACCACAGGCTGGCACAGGCAGTGCAACGAGGGGGCTTACGTAGAGCGTGAGGCGGTCGCTGAGGCCGAGCGCGCGGAGGAGGCCGAGGCACTGGTTCTCGGCGCCGGCGCAGCCGTTGCCGATGACGACGGCGCGGCGCACCAGATAAATTTAAGTATATGGTTGCATCTGGCTGCCGGCGGGATGGAACCGTGACTCGGGGACGAGGAGGGCGGAGGAGACGGCGAAGCGGCGCCGCCGCCGCTGCGAACTTGCCGGGTGGGTTTTGGGTGGTACCCTTTTTTGCCGACTGGGCTTGGCTAGTGGGCCGAATAGAGCTTAACATTTCGGCCTTTCGAGAAAAGATTATTTAGGCCTTTTTAGGATTTAGGGTCTGCTTGGTTCACTTCCAAAATTTATACCAATCTAAAGATTTGGCGAGCCATTTGTTTAGAGAGTGACATGGAAATCAACCATATACATATTTTTCCTTGTATTTTAGGGAAAGGACTGACCTTCTGTAAATTATAAACCCATGACGAAATTCTAGTTGCAAACCTTTATGGGTGATCAAATAGAAAGCAATGATCTGGGAAAAAAAATGCAGACATCGTAAAGAACATGTAGACTGGATCAGACATTATACTGAAATAATATGAAGATGTTATCACAACTTATTACTTGTCATCGAGTAAAAACAACTTATTACTTGTCATTACAGTCTGCCGCATATATGCTAATAACATATGATCGTCAAAATGGCATCGTTTCTGACTTTAATATGTCAAAAAAAACTCTACCATGAAAGAAGAAGAAGAAAAATATCAACTATTAATTATATGCGGCAGACTGTTTGCTAGGGCACCGTCTTCTTTGAAAATGGATTTAGCCTTCAGTATTTGACTTGTTTATACACATGATAAGTTAAACGAGTAACTAAAAATTAGTTATCAAATGCAGGGCTAGGACTAGAGTGGAAGCTTATGCTTTTTTCAAGGACTTAGTCAGGAAACTCTTTAGACTCAAGAAATATCTAAATAAATTGTGGGATTTTGTGGGGACATGAATATGAAAACTTGGCAACAGCCATGGTTGGCTCTTCTAGGCTTGCTAGACGCGACTTGACTTGACCGAAGGGAGGGCTCAAGACCATGGGTAGCGATGCATGTAAAGGGTATGTTTGGTAGAGCTCCATATCACCTTATCTTCTCCAATGCACGCCTCCTCGGCCTCACCTCCTCCTCCAACGCTGTCCTCCGCCTCACCTCCCAATGCCTGCGCTCGAGCCTGCTTCCGCGTCAAGTAACATCGCAAGCTCGGGCCTACCTGCGCTTCCATGTCGACATCACTCGGGCTCGTCTTCTCCACCAATGCACTTTGCCCTGACAACGCTCGAGCCCACCTCTGCGTCGAGGGATGGTGCTGCTCCACTCCAATAGCCCTAGAGTCCACCTTCGCTTCGAGGGGCAGTGTTGGCTCGTGTCCTAGCTCTCCTTTTCGCCCATGCTAAGGGCATTTTCACCCTAGGCCCGTGGATGTAAGCATGGAGCAGGAGGAACATGCATTTTTCAACTCCATATCTCACCAACGTCTTCTCTTAGTGTGATTCGTGGGGCTTCACATGTAGAGCTGGAGGCTCCTGTGTTTGGTTGGCAGAGTGATAAAGATGTCATGGAGGTATTGTTGGAACTACTAAACACACCCAAAACAGGACTCACGACAGCAAGAGGTGTCAGCCAAGCCACACGATGAGCAACAATAGCAACAGTCAAGTTGAGCCATCATGCCACACCCGAGTGGCTAGTCCATGACCACATGGGACCAGAGAGAGACCAAGAGTTGTGAGATGAATTAGCTAGTTTGGGCATGAAGAAGGAGCCCAAATATTAAGAGCATCTCTAAAAATAGAATTATAGCAGCGACGAGAACCCTAAGCTGCTCCTCTCCCAACCGTCGATGTCCTCTCCTAGCACACCGGCTCGGTCCCCCTCCTCTCTCCTAACTGGTGATCTCAACGGTGGACAGAGGAGTGGGAACCCAATCTCTTGTCCCTCCATAGTTTTAGATTAGGTTTGTGGACCCTTGTTGATCTAGGTTTTGGTTTTGGTATCACCGACGAGGTGGTGGCAATGATGGTACTTTGGAATAAGGTCTCTCCCTACCTCGACGACATTCGATCTGGCATCGGCAAAGGGCCAGTGAGAGTTTAGTCTGTCTTCAGATCTTGGTTTTGGTGTGTTTATTATAGGAATCTGTTGGTTTGCTTTCGATGCGGCGATCTCGACCTCTTCTTTTAGTATGTTCTACAACAAGCACTACTATACTAAGCTTTATGGAGGCGGGCTTTTGGGTTTTTGGAGGCAGGCAAAGCAACCGTCTCCATTCAAAGGCCTCTATTAATGCATAGACCATGGAGGCAGGCGCTTTGCCCACCTCGATTAATCAATCAGAAAAAACAAAAAAGAAAACCCATTGACAAGCCCACCAAGCCCATCCACAGGACCGACGAGCCCATCTACGCGCCACCGGACCGCGCGCACCACTAGGATCCGGCCTCCCGCCACTGGATCCGGCCTTCGGCCACCGGGATCCGGACGCACGTCGCCAGATCGGGCCACCCACCGCCACACGCTGCCGCATCCACCATATCTGCCTCGATATGCCGGAGCGGACGGTGCCCGCCATCGAGGCACGTGACCCCCGCCGCTAGAGCATGCCCCTTCGGCGCCCGTTGTAGGGCCCCCACCGTCAGAGTGCGCGGTGACCGCTGTCGAGGTGCGCGACCCTTGCCGTTGGTGCGTGCCTCTTCCACCGTCGGAGCGTGCTGAGCAGCTGCTGGCCCTCGTCGTCGAGAGAAGTGAGGGAGAAAAGAGAGAGAAGTCAAGTGTGCCATGGGGAGAGCTAGCAGAGAGAGGAAGATAGTTGGGCCACACGCTGAGGGAGAAAGACGGCGCGGATTGTCTATCTACCGGGTGGGAGGAATAAGTGGGTTTCTCATGTTATATACTATGGAGCCATTACCGGGCTGAGATGGGCCACGCTAAGCGGAGTGGCTCGGCCACGATTTACGGAGGTGGGACTTTTAAGAGGCCATTTTCGGAGGCAGACCTCTTAAAAGGCCCGCCTCCTTAAATCGATTTTAGGCGGCGGTTATTTTGCAACTGCCTCTAATCGATTTTACAAGACGGGCAGCCATGATCGCCTCCATAAATAAAAAATGACCGCCTTCGTTAATCGTTAGCCATTTTACGAGTCGGTTGGATTTTGTGACCGCCTCAGTTAATGTTTGGCACTACCTCGCAAAGTCATTTTTGTAGTAGTGAAAGTCCAAAATCTTCAACATTGTTTTGATAGTGAAGGATTGTAAGCCTGTGTTACTTAGACAATTCCTCCTACCGATGTTCTTTCAGTATATACTAGTTCTCATGGTTCACGGCGAGTGGTTTTTGCGGTCTTCAAAGCCATGTGTTGGCGAGGGTATTTGTAGGTTTCCCTTTTCTTCGCTGTTTATGTAGTGTGACTTTCAAGCTGCAGCAGGCAGTGGACATTCGAAAGAAGAAGATGATCGGTTTTTAATGTACTCTTATTTTTTAGAGGTTGTTTGTGTTGTTTTGTCCAACATTTGTACTAGCCTTTGTTCTCCTTGAGATATGTCAAATGTGAAGCACTCTTTTGGGTGTCTTTTATAAAAAAAAGATGCATCTCCAGCAACATTACCCAAATGGCCCCCTATCCCCAATTTGGGTAGTGGGGTCAAAACTCAACTCTAGCAAACCCCCTACTAGGCCTCCCAAATTTGTTGGTCTCCTATTTTTCCCCTCCCACCACCCATTCTTGTTGGCCCCCTACTTGGCTACCCAAAAGTTTTCCTTCATGTACATCTACGCACGAGATCGCGACGCCTTCCCATGCACCACCGGCATCCCTAGCCGGCACGCCTTGCCTAGTGCGGCCGCCCGCCAACCTCTCCTCCTTGGCACGGGAGGGGCCACGGCTTTCCCCGATGCGGGCGCGGCACCCTACTTGGCAGGGCTCCCCGCGCAGTGGCGGCACTTCCAGATGCAGCGCACTTCCTGATGTGGCTTCCCGGCCGACGCTCCATTGACTCTCATTTCCATGGGCTCCTGTCGGTGTTTGACCATCGATAGCCTGCCACGGGGGTACCCAGGACAGTTGTTCGGGCTTCGACACGTGCTAGAACTCGACGGTGAACGCAGAGACAGTAGATTTATACTGGTTCGGGCCCTCGATCGTGATCGAGTAATAACGTTACGTCCATCGGCATTAGCCTTTGCGTTGGATTGATTGTGTTATCTTGTCCCTTGTTATAGGGGTGCCCACAGCCTCTCTTTATATCGATAGAGACAGCTGTGGTGCGGTTACAATCCTAGTCAGATCCAAAGAAGGTGTCCTAAACTAGATACAGAAGTTACTTTCCATAAGAATCCGGCTTGTCTGGCCTATTCTACTTGGGTTCGATGTAGTGGATGTTACACCTCTCCTAGCTCTAGTTGTGGGCCAGGCCAGGGCCCACGACTTGTAGTCACATTGTTACGGAACCCTGTGGGTCCCGCATCGATAAGTCCCTGAGCATTTCATGATTGAACTCGAAGACTTCTTTCGCTCTGGGTTCTTTCGACGTGAAGCCTTGAAGTGGTCTTGTCTTGAAGAAATCTTCCAAGTGACGTGTGATTTTTTGAAGAAAAAGTGCACTCACTAAGTGTAGCCCCGAGCCTCTTGCTATTTGGAACAAAAAGTTGGAGGGTCTTGAATTTTGGTTGTTGAAAAAACTGAAAATCTCTTCTCAGGATATGTACCCTGCAGCCCCCGAGCATCTTTCTGGGTTCTTTTCGATTGTTAAGAACTCAGTTAGAAGATCTTCTATTGTCTTCTTAGGTAGCCAGATTTATATCCGATGTTGGTGGTGGTTAGCAGTTGAATTAAAATCTCTGTAGTCACAAGGTGTACAGTGTTGGTATATTCTTTCAAATATGTTTGCCCTTGAATACTGTTCCTTCACGTGCGTGTTCTTTTCTTACTGCTTTGTGTCTTTTCACTGATACCTTTATGAGGCTTGTTCTGTTGGTTCTCCCAGTCTATGTACGTCGCTCTTTGGCCTATAAATACCCTCCTGGTGTGCTGCTTCAATTCATCGAGTGTCTTGTTGTATAGTCTAAAGCCTCCATAGCCATGATTTATGATAGTTTGTGAAATAGAATAGCCACTGGGCGTGAGTTGTGAGTCTTGTAAGTCTTGTAGCAAGTGGAAGAAGTCTTGTGATCGAGATTAGAGGTAGACTAATCTCACGGTAGCATTGTACCAGGTAGTACGTGGTGGTAGGTGGAAGAAGTCTTGTGATGTGGGATGCCTTCCATCATCCAGTAGCTTCGAGTGGTCCTTCCACACTGTCTTACGACTGTCCGGTGCAGATCAGCGTCTGATCTAGGATCACATTAGGCTTGGGTAGACTGATGTCTATGAGCCTCGTCTGGTCCGGGTTGTCCCGCTGTGCTGCTGATATCCATCTTGGATGCACTGCATCCTTCCTTTGAAGACAACAGTGTATCTAAGTTGTTTGTTTTCTACTGTGTTATGGCTAGGAGCACGTAGTCGTTTCCAGAGCCGAGTTCTGCCTGGGCTCTTTGTTGCTACCTTGCTCATTGTAGTACCGAGTACATTGGGTCTTGTAAGATCGGTAAGCTTATGTCCTTTGGTGATATTTGTAATAAAAAAAACTTTCTTTCTTAATTGTTGTCTCCTTTTTTGTTGTCTGAGTACTTTTGAGTATGATCTGGGTTGTTTCTGAAGTATCTGGGTTCTCTGGAGGCGTACTGTAATGTCCTATGTGAATCTTGTGGATGGTGAGTTCTTTCTGAGTTGTGCAATCTGTAACAATTCAGCAATGGTGTAGTGTGAACAGATAAGTCTGAAATCTATCCATTATACTGTACCATTGTGAAAGGTTGTGTCGTCTGTTGTTTCGGCTGTGTCAGTTATGGCAAAAAATGGACCGTTGTGTTTCCATGCCGCGTTAAGCGGGCCTGATAGGCCGTGTTTTTACCGTTATAAATCTATTTAAGGGCCCTCATTCTTCTTCTTCCTTACCCTGTCCTTGCCCTTTAGCATTCGTCCTTTGCAAAAACCCTAACCTCTAGAGTTCTACCACCACTGTTGCTGCCGCCGTCGAACTTTTGCTGCCGATCTCAGATCCTCGCCATTGTATGGGCAAGAAGAAATCATTGAGCAAGTCAAAGGAGGTCTTGGTGGACAAGGACGTGTCGCTTTCGGTCATCAAGAATCGAGAATTCATCGCCATGAGGGTTGCAGAGAAGCTCTGGCCAGTTCCGACTACAACGGAGGATCAATTGCGTGATTTGGTCAAGTACGGCCTAATCCAGGAGAAGGACTTTGCTGATTGGAAGGTCCCTGGTCAACATTGGGTTCCTACTCCTGGTCCTGGTGAGATCGTCATGTTTATCTCTTTCGTTCGGGTTAGCCTCTGCTTGCCTGCAGCTGCCTTTCTTCATCGTTTCCTCCATTATTTTGGTATTTCTCTGAACCACTTGACTCCGAACGCTATCCTTCATCTATCAGTGTTTGTCCATCTCTGTGAAGCTTTTATTGGCATCGTTCCTTCGATCTCTCTATTTCATTTCTTTTTCCGTTTGAAGCCGCATCCTCGAAGTGACAGTACTTCTCCGTTGGGTGGTTGTGGCATCCAATTCCGTCAGGGGAAGAAAGCCCTCTTTTTTTATTATGATCTTGTTGATTCTGTTTGGGACTGGCTCTGAGTGGTTTTATGCTGCAAACATGATTCCTCCCCTTGTTGTTCATTCCGGTTCTAGTCCTTCGGTTAATGATCTTTGGGAGAAGAGCCCCTTGACAAGCGATGAGCTCCAGGCCATCAAACCACTTCTTGAGAGAATCCGGACTCTGAAGCAGCAAGATTTGACCAGTTTTTGGATCATTGCTAGCTACATGCGTCACTGAGTTCAACCCCTAAAGGAGCGGGAGCATCTTGGCTTTGAGTATTCTGGGGCTGAGGACCCATCTCGGATGGTTCCTGTCCTTGAGTTGACTGAAGAGGAGGTGCTCGAGCACTTGAAGAAGGTTCTGAAGGGGGTGACCATTATCCCCACGCAGTTCTCGAATATTGTGGAGATAATCCGCCCCTGCTGTGAGTTGTTTTACTTTTCACGAGTACTTTCCTTTATATATCTTTTGTTGTTGGTACTTTCTATCTTCAATTTTCTGCTTATTCCTTCTCCTTTGGTCGTCTTATAGGAATTGGGGTGTAACTTTGTTGATTCGGTTCCTGCTGATGACAACCCAGCTGGTGAAGAGGCTAGAGGAAGTCTAGTCATAGTGGCTTCGGCTAGTAAGTCTCTAGTATCTATAGTTTTTCCTGGTGCTTCTTGCAATGAACCAGTCCAATATATTGAATATGTGCCACGCTTAGTTCCTCGAGCTCCTCGTTCCATCAATAAGAGGGCACGGGCGGATGATACTTCCACCAGTGTGTCTGTCACCAAGAAGCCTCGTCAACCGGGTACTCTTCCAGGTACTCAAGTTGTAGGTAGCATGCTCCTAGGTGAGCACATCAGTTTGTTTTATCCCTTTTGTTGTACTTTCTCTCTTCTCAGATGGTACTATGGTTGAGTTGCTTGAGGGCGAGGAGGGTGAGGAAGATGATGTGACCCTCAATACTCATCGGTGAGTTGTCGTTGTATTTTTGTTTTCTTACTGTTATTCTTGAGCACTTCTTTTGACTTATCCTTGTCCTTTCATAGTAAGCGGTCGCCGAGCCTGAGTTCTCCTGGGGCTCAGTTGTCAATCATGACATCCCTGGCGCGTGGTGGTGATGATATCTTTTCTGCCGCCATGCCTCCGCTGAAACCTTCAGCTTGGCTTGGGAGTTTTAGTTTGAAGAAGAAGTCAGCCAAGTAAGTGAACCCTGATTAGGTTGTTTGCTTCTGTTTTCCTTTTTTCTTGTATCATTGAGGTTGTTCATCGTCTTGCAGGTCTTCGCCTACGCCTTCCTTGAACCCTCGACCGGCTTCTTCTCAGTCCGCAGGTGCAGCCGTGCGTACTGAGTCTTAGGACTTGGAACGCACGGTCAGCGAGGTGGCTGTGAGGGAGATGGTGGCCCCTGATGAACATGCTGCTGCAGAGTCACCTACTCTGGAGATGGTGGTGACCGTGGCTATAGGTCCGTCTGAGGAGGTAGACAGGGCTTCTACTTCCCAGGTTGCAGCCTTGGTCTCGTCGTTTTTGCTTCAGTCAGTCTCTCCTTATGTTGCCCCTGGTACTAGTAGTCAGCGTCTAGATGACGACGTGTTGCGGAAATTCGACGCCACCCATCACTTGTCAGAGCTGACTACAGACTGGGGAATTCTGGCGGCCAGTGCTGCTTCTTTTGGAGGAAAAACTCCAGTAGGTTTTCCTTAATTTATTATTTTTGCTGGTCCTCTTGTGTTCTTACATCTTGTCTCTCTTTCCATTCGTCTTGTTTGATCAGTCTTTCTCTCGGGACTAAGACCGAGAAAAAGTTAACCTCCGAAATTAGTGTTCTGAAGACGGATCTAGACCTCTGCCAGGCCGAGATGGAGATTGAGCGTCAGATGCACCAGAGGGAGGAAAAAGCTCTCCATGCTCAGGTGATTGAGGCAGAGGAGCGGAGGAAAGTTGCGGTCCAGGAGGCCTTGAAGAAGGTGGAGGCTGTAACAGAACCATCCAAATTATAAGAGCACAAGTACAAAAACAATCACCGAAGTGATCAAATTCTCGCACTTGAGCTCATATAACTCCGGTAGTCCAATGAAATCATGAGAGATTTCAAACCAACCAACATACAAGCCAAGATCGTAGTGATTCAACATAACAAGTCACATATTACAACCATTTCACAAGTAATTCAATATACATCGGAGTTCAACATAGTTATTACAACTTAAGTTTGAAAGTAGCGGAAGCAAAGTAATTTGAAAGTAACAACACCATTATTTAAAATACATGCCAGTACGAAGGTCGACTTCCCACAAAAGCATTAGAGAGAAGATAACTCAGAAGGATCATGCCCATGATCACACTCCGCCACTACGGCAGGAGCCAACCAACTCTTGCAGTCACCAAGATACAGCACAACCTGCATCAAGTGGGGATAAAACCCTGAGTACGAGAGGGTACTCAGCTAGACTTACCCGTCAAAAACCAGAAATAAAGTGACACCAAGGATCATGCAAGGCTGATATAAAGTGGGCTAGCTTGACAACATTTTGCATAAAAGCTTATTATGGATAAGTAATCATTAATGCTTAAGCATCAAGTTAATTATCATTAACCTGTCATCTATATTAGAACCTATACTAGAGCACTCACTTTATTAGGAGCAAACAATATTAACCATAGCAGGTATAAATTGAGGCAACCTTTCCATCGTTATCCAATTAACCATCCGTTCAATTTAATGGAATCTACGTTGCCGCTGCTCAAGTCAAGTGCTCACTAACCGGGAGCGACGGCGATTCGAATCGAGTTCCTATCCAGCTGGAGGGGTATTTCTAACACTCACTGTGCAGACCCCTGCCAGGGTCGCACAGGCCACCTTTCGTACGATTCAGGAATCGCGGGTCCGAATGATGTCGCAACCCCAAGGGCGACACTCTACCAGGTGATAGGGACTCTAACCCCCCTTGGTCTCACGCCAATGTCCCCAAGCACATCCTTTCTCTCCTCCAAGATGCAACCTACCATTCAATTCCCAGCCTGAACCATATTACTCGGCTTCGCGGTCAGAACGACTTATCCGGCCAACTAAGTGTTAGACTGCGTTCAACATGACTCAAGGACGTACAGCGAATCGGTCCTTAAACGACTCAGACGGAGATAGATCCACACCCAAGACCTCCATGCCTTGTTGCTTCACTATCGTCATCCCGCCCGGTCTCATTTCATTTTATTAACACATGGTTCCATTCCACAATAGCAAATATATAGCCAACCGTGCCATATATGAATATCCCTATATCTCGCAGGTGACAGGAAATCACCTGACTTCTACCGCTTAAAGCAGGGCTAAGCATCTATTCGATCCTAGTCTATGTAGGATTCAAGGATTCATATAACTGGACAAGGACTGATATAATGCAACAAGGGTTTCCAACCAACTCCTACCACTTAATGCAACAATACTTATAACATATATAGAATTAATTGCTTTGAAGGTAGGAGGCTTCTAATGCTCCGGGGCTTACCTGGGATTCGACTCAAGTCAGAGTTTGTCAGATGGATTCACTTGGCGAGTATCCTCCAATCTAGCACTTGCCCGATCCTTCTATCTTCGGGATGGATCCACCAAACACCGTCTTCGGGTTTGGCTCCCACACCACATCCTTCACACGTTTCTGCTAGCGTACCTATATGAGATGCAACCATGCACATGTGTGAATGCATAGAAGTGCAATAACTATAGCAATCATACAAGCACACCCAAGTTCTAATAAACACCTAGAGCTAATTAACTTAACTACCCTCAAAGGCATAAGTCAAACTTAACAATATACAAGCAAACAACGATAATTGGAATCTGTCAATTTCGGGACATGCAACAGCAGCTACAAGATTTAGCTATAACTGGAGTTACACAATTCCAAATGACTTTCAAGAAGACATTCTGGAAAGCTTATAAAATTATCTACATTTCATTTATAATGATCACAGCATGATTCCAAAGTTTAACATGTCGAATTTACACAAACACAGAAACTGGTCTAACAAGACAGAGAGCAATCAATTCTATAACCCAATTTTAAACAGCTATAGCTCCTAAACCACATGGCTAAATGCCACCAAATTTTAACAGCAGCTAGATACATAAATTATCTACAACTTTTCTATAAAAAAGTTTTAGAACAAAGCACATTATCATGAAGAACTTTGCTAAGTTCCCAGATCTGTCCAGAAACCTCATTTGTAAGAAATAATTATTAACTTATGTTGCAAACATATACTTGGACAAAACTAACTTTACCAACATGTAACACATGACTAATGAACACCAGAAAACATAGTGTCCATTCCTAAATAAATTCATTTAATGCATTTTCTTAATTTATTTAGATAATTAGGTGGAATTATGAACACCTACCAAAATTGCACAATAAATTCTACCAAAATTATAGTGACCTACATATGCTCCCAATAGTTTACTGTACAAATTTCAAATCATTTGGACATATGTATCAACATCTATGAAAAAGACAAATGGCTATTGCAAGAATTCATGTGAGAGCAAGATGAATCAATAACTCACTCATACTACAACTAAAATTCATGAAATTTTTACCACACATCAAACATCATATGAGCAGCATGCCACAAAAATTTCACTTCATTTGGAGCCCTACATTTGCAGTTATGAAAATGACAAATACAACTAGCATTGAAAACCTAATCTGAAAAATCTATTTTTACAGCAAAAACATTGAACTAAAACATGCCATATTATAGATCCACTGTATAGAAAATTTCACAAGGATTCCAAAAAGTACTCATTTGTTATTTTATGAATTTTCTATGATTTACTACGTATTTTAAAAATTCCTGCAAAATCATCACAAAACAGTCCTCACGACACTATTCACATGAGTCTTGGCTACTGCAGAAAGACCCCTGGATTTAGTTGAATTGTCGTGCGAGGTCCTTCACGCGAACTGAACAGAGGAGGTTCGCCGGAGCTCGCGGTTCGTCGGAGGGAGGCCACACCGGCAGCGTTGGAGTGGCGTGGAAGCATCTCCATCACCGGGCGCACCCACCGGTGCCCGTGGCTTGGCCCGAGATGGCCCGAGGTGGCCCGGCCATGTGCGCCGGCGGCCAAGCCCGCGGCACCTCCGGCGGCGGGGCGCTCCGGCGACCGCGGTGGCCCGGAAAGCGCCGCTTCGGGGGCGGCGCGAGCTGGAGATGGTGATGACGCGCTCGGTTGGGACAAAGAGCGAGCGCAACAGTGGGAAGCCGACGGCAGCGAAGCTGCTGCTCGCGGCCATGGTGGACGCGGCCGCGCCAAGCGCTGAGCAGAGGGCGGCGTGCCAAGGTGGAGGAGGACGGAGAAGGGAGCGCGGCTGTAGCAGCGCTCGGCTCGGTGGTAGCTGGGAAGCACAGCGAGGTGCGAGAAGCACGGAGGCACTCGGCCATGGCGATAGGAAGGCAGTGCGAGAAAGAAAGATAAGAGACCGAGGGAGAGAATGGGAGAGCGAGAGGAGGGATGGCGCTCTGACTCGGTCTTCCCCTTCTCCACGCGGCGCTCGGCTTAGGCGAGGTGGCGAGCATGCGCGGCACGGAGGGACGCGCGGCGCTGCACACCTGTGCGCGGTCGGGCACTGCTGCTTCTTCTGAAATTTTAAATTTTCAATACCACCTCAAATGTACAGCCGAAACGTCAATCTTCCTTCCTCTGTAACTCCCAAACCGTTTAGTTTTGACACAAGCTGTAGTAACCAAAGTTGTAGAGCTTTGCGAGGTGAACAACATTGATTTAAGGATCCAGAGCTAACTCGGCCTAGATTGAGAGATATTGAGTTGCAAAGGAGGGTACCCCGAAACTAAATCCTGCAGCTTCACCTCATAACTCATAAACCGTTTGATGATTTGATCAAACGATATCACCAATACGTAGAGCTATAAGAGCACTCCAACTTTGAATAAAGAATTTTGGCCAAATTCCAAATGGTTTGCAAACTACAATTTTTTAAAGATAGGTACATGGAAACGGAATCCAGAAATTCAGTCATCCCAGACTTAACTGATTTTCGAACCCTGAAAACAGCACTAGATTCGATTTTGTGACCTCGATTTGACCAATCTAGAAACTAAACTAACTCTGTCCCATATAATAAAGTTTGTTCCTCATGATATGTACTACAACTTTTATTAAAGAGCCTTTTACTAGATCAGCCTGATTAGGAAGACACCAGGCTCCAAAGATGGGTACCCAAAACTGAATTCCGACTTGAAAATATTTTCTGCTCTTCAAGAATAGCAGCTGCTACTTGGCTCTGTAACTCAGAATCCAACCCGAATCTCGAGGTGAGCCAATTGACAAAGTTGGAGCTTAATAAATTCTCTACCACTTTGTTAATATGAGCTACGACCAGATCAGCATAGTTTGGGAGATAATGAGCAAGAACAGAATCTGTTTTGAGGAAACATTGGAATTCCAGCAGAACAGAAAATTGGACATTTGAGGGACTTAGAGGCTGAATCATGAGATGAGCCAATTGACAAAGTTGGAGCTTATAAAATTTTCCACAGCTTTGTTATAGTTGACTTGCACAGATTCAAACCCTAAGTTGGAGATTCAGAAGGATCAGTTTGGATCACTCCACTAATCAACTTGGAAAACAGCACTTGGGTGCTTAATTAGCATAACCACCCAACATGAGAAATGTTCCAAAATACTAATTAAATACTCCTAAGGTGTTTACAAACACTCATGGCCATCACTTGCATTAGTACAAAGCAATGTTTCATTGTTTCCGAAACATGTTTTAGTTATAAACCAAACAAGCATATAACTTATCATTTTATGTGACTTTTTGATTCCAAACTTCACGAAACTTTTCCAGTGACCAATATAGATAGGTATTAAGGTGAGACACATGAAGATATTGCAATAACATCACCCAAGCATATATCTTGAAAATGGCCTATATGCAAAGCAAGGGTGCAGCATCCAAGTTTAGATTAGGGTTTATTTCCATAGGTTTGACTTTGGCATCGTCATCTCCACTAATCTATCATGTTTGAGCTTAAACCCACTACTTAATTGGTGATAAACACCTGGGGTGTTATAGCGGCCATGAAGAAAGAGTGTGATGGTATTCCAAGTTCTTTTATACTTTTTTCCCTCTTTTTTCTTATTTTTTGCTCCTTTTTTTGCCTGACTTTCTTTTATTGTCTTGATCAGCCCTTCGAAAAGATAAGCAGACGCTGTTGTTATTGTTGTTGCACAAACATATTGAACAGGAACATTGCAAAAGTAGGCGTGAGATGTTATTACCTTTTTAAAGCTTGTTTAGGCAGGTAACGTGGCAGTTGACCGTAGATGAAGGAACAACCCTTAGACATCATTCTAGCAGTCATATACATGTTCTGATCCGACAAGCTTACTTCCTTGGAATAACAAGTGACATCTAATAGACGCCGCTCCTTCATGTGGACTCAACCATCCATGTTATGGTACCGAAGTCAGCAGAGTGGCGGCCCTTGTTCAACAAGAAGCAAACATCTTCAAGGTTTTCCATGTTAACAATAGGGAATTCCGGTCGAACATGTGGTAAATCATTTTCAGACCCAAGAACCCAAAGTTAGCCTCCATCTAGTGCTGCTTCTTCTCTCCACCTATAATGGACCACAAGGTGATGCTAAAATTGTTGCTATGCTGATTAACTATGGCAAACTTGAGGCTGCTACTAGCAACACACAGGCTACGTGAAGCTTCAGAGCACCCTCGGGCATATTTGAGGCAATCAGGGTCTCCTCAAATTGGATCCACATAAAGTGACACATACTGGAGCTTAGGCTTGTGCGGATGTAAGTAGCACTTGTCCATTTTCCCAATAATCATCCCGTTATAGCCAGATTATAAAAAGTGTTTAGCGCTAAGCGAGCGACGTGTTTAAGTGTTCCTATGCATGCTTAAGTGTTTTGTAATGTATAGTAGAAATTAATTTTTTTTTGTCTTGGACCGAACAAATGAGAGATGACCTGAAGAAAAAAGACTCCTAGAAGTACGCAAGAAAGGCAAAAGCACTACAAATTATTGATCTAGCTAGGAATGGAATGAGTTAGAACCCTGGGTTCTTCCTTATATAATTAATGGTCTTTTCATTCTAATACTCTATCCGAGAGTTCTCGATTTTTAGCAAAGCTGTTCCTATCTAACAGAAGGCTCCTGGATCAAATAACAAAGAGTGCAGACAATTGAAAGAGTGAAAATGAATAAGGGCTAGTCCCTCTCCACTCCTCTCCCCTTTTATACGGGAGGTGGGAGTGGATATTTTCACAATTTCCTTGGTAGGGCTTGTATTTAGAAAAGAGCATCTAGGGGTTGTAAATGGGCCATAATCATTATTTCACAAGTCTCTTAACTATGTAATTAGACTCTGAGGATACTAATAGGGTCCTAACATACAATACACCCCAACACAAAACTTAAAACATCCGACATACATTAAGTTTGTTGATTTGACAAAAGAAAGGGCATGTTATCCAGTGGTTGAACAGTCTAGTGGGACGCTACCCACCAGAAAAGGTTGGGTACACCTTTGCATCGAGGGACGACGTCGGCTCATGTCCTAGATCTCCTTTTGCCCGTGCCGAGGGCATTTCCACGGTAGGCCACGGATCTAAGGATGGTGCTGGAGGAAACTGCATTTTTTAGCATCACATCCCACCAATGTCTCCTCTCGTGTGATTCATAGGGCTTTACATGCAGAGCCAGAGCCTCCTGATGCGTTTGGTTGGCAAAGTGATACACATGTTCATGGAGGTATTGCTGGAACGCTACTAAACACACCCAAAATAGGACTCGTGACAGCAAGAGGTGTCGGCCAAGCCACACGATGAGCAACAATAGCAACAGTCAAGTTGAGCCATCATGCCACACCCTTGGGTGACTGGTCCACGGCCACACAGGACCTAGAGATTGAGAGTTGTGAGATGGATTAGCTAGTTTGGGAATGAGGAATGAAGGAGCCGAGATATTAAAAGCATCTCCAACAACATTACCCAAATGATCCCCTATTACCAATTTGGGTAGTGGAGGTCAAAAACTCAGTTCCAGCAGACCCTCTACTAGGCCTCTCAAATTTGTTGGCCTCGTATTTTTTTCCCTCCCACCACCCATTCCTATTGCCCCCTATTCGGTTACCTAGAAATTTTCCTTCATGTTTCTCCTCCATGTGCGTGATCGCGACGCCTTCCCTCACACCGTCGGCGTCCTGCTCGGCGCGCCCTACGCAGCTCGGTCGCCCACTAGCCTCTCCTCCTCGGCGCAGGAGGGGGCATGACTTTCCTCGACACGGGCGCAACACCCTGCTCGGCAGGGCTCCCCACACGGCGCCCTTCCCGACGTGGCTTCTCGGCTGACCCTCCGGTGACTCCCCTCGTTGCGGGCTCCTCCGGTGATGAGGAAAGGAGTGGCGTGACCCACTTCGGTCCTCCTCTAGTGACTACCTATCACCGGCGGCTCTCGTCCCCGTGGCGCTACCCTGGCTGCTAGTGACTTCCCTCCCATGGCGCGACCCTTTTCCGGTGGGGGCTGACTTGTGATGTCTGAGTTCGTCAATGGCAACGAGAGAAGGAGGATGACAACACATGTTATTGACTACTAGAATGAATTTAAGAGCCATGGTTTAGGTAGTATTGTAGGAGTTGAAAGTAAAAAAATGGGTAATATTAAAATGGGTGGCTACCCAAAGAGACAAGTACAGGTCTATTTTGGTTAATGTTGCTGGAGATGATCTAAGGCTCTCGTTGGCAATGGCTACCACAACTTGGGCTTCTCCATTGCAACATATGTTTGGCAACTTGTTAGGAGGCATTAGTAATAATCTGAATCCATTAGTTTTGCTAGGTGCAGCCGCTACTTGTTGGTCCCTATGGTTAAGCAGGTTATATACTCAATTGTCCATTGGCTCCGTACTTGATCCATTCTCCAGAAGCCGAATTTGCAGGGTTTGGTTATGGCGACGTCACAACAATTGGAACAGATGGTGATCAGTTTACGGACTGATGGTTACTAGAATGTGTTGGGCTACTCTTTTTTGTTGGCTGTGTGCTTGTTTAAGCAGAGGCCGGAATCACTTTTCAAGATTTTGTATCACGTCGATGTAAAATGCTTGAAATTTAATAAAAGCTTCCTTTATAAAAAACTCAAGGCACGAACTAAAAAGCCATCATAGCTGAGAAAAAAATCAGATAGGCGCCTATTAGACTTATTAGGCGAAGGTATGTTTGGTTTGCTGCCAAATATTATCGCACCTATTCTTAGTTAAACTATAGTTCCATAGAAAACCAGCAATAGTCAAACTATAACTATCATAGAAAATACGGCGAGCAAAATCGAAAGCCCCACTTGTGGCAAAGCTTATAGCAAAAAAATAAGTCTATAGCATGTGGGATAAAAGTATGGTATGTCATAGTTGCGGCAGTAAATCAAACAACTACCTAAAAATTATAGCATGACTAACATGTAGCATGACAATGGCATCGAATCTCGACTAACTTTTAGTTGTATTAGCTAAAGAGAATTAGAATAGCTAACTGTCAGATAGGTGGTAAATAAGACATTAGCTAGAAATTCAAATGTGACCTCAGCTATTTTTAGCAGCTAATTATCAGCTCCAATCCTCGAATAGATCCTAATTTTGCATATATATTTTTCGCGAGCGTGTCATTGTGACACGTGTTTCATTAAGCAGAAGTGGAATGCCAAATGTTACAACGTTCCTGAGTAATCCTTGGTCCTTGGATTACTTAGGAAAGGCAGAACCCTGACTAGGGTCTGCAAATACGAGAAAGTTTAATTTACATGAAACATATTTTGCGACTGATCAGCTAGCGTCGAAGGCAAAAGGCTGCGCAGATGCCTGAAACCTGCCATAACCCAGAGATTTGCTTCATCCACGATTGCTCCAAGGGCCTCACCCGTGCTGCAGCTGATGTTGTTGAAAGGCCTTGAGTTTCTTTCTTTCCAAAGGTGCCAGCCGACTAGGAAGACAAGGGAGTCGAAACCACATCTCAAATCCTTGCTTTCTATTTTGCGCAAGCGTAGCCACCATGACTAGAAAGAGTCATCTGCTGTAATCACCGCCTGATCAAGCCCGAGCACCCCCAACACCGTGTACCATACCTGCTGACTGAAGGCACAGGAGAGCAAGATGTGGTCGATATCTTCGACACCAGTTGAGCAAAGGACACAGTTTGGCGTCTGCTGCAATCCATGACGGTGCCGACGAGCTGCAGTCCAACACTTCCTCTTTTTTTTTTTTTTTTGCGACTCACTTCCTGTGTAGTGCAAGCCAAAAGAAGTGCTTGACTGGTAGCGACTTGCCATGTATCTGCGGCAGCTTGTATCAACAAACAGGCGCACGACTTGCCATGCTCCATTCCAGATAGTACTACGTACATAGCAGATACAAAAATGCTTCTGTCAGTTCTCATTGATTTGAGCAGCCCGGCAGCAAATTCACGTTCAACAAAGCCCCAAGGAAGCAGAGACAGAACGGTATGCGGTAAGTCATGGCATATGCGATAACATCGATCAGTTAGTATGGTTCATTCTTCATTCACCCTATTCGCTGCCTGGTTTCTAGCTGATGCTGATTTGTTGTGAGAGAAAAACACGGCTGAATGACTGATCGATAAGCGCTGATAAGCACAAGCGAACAGGGTGATTGTACTGATCCTTCGCATGCTGAGTAGTGGTCCAGCAATCAACTAAAGCACTGCACCCACGATCTGAAATTGACAAGGGGAAAGAGGGGCCGAGGGGGCACAAACAGAGGAATAAAGCAAAATCTAGCTAAAAAGGGCACCAAAAACCCACTTTCCCTAACATAGGCACTATGGAGCTAAGTGATTCACAGTCCAAACCTAACCAAATTGTCCCAGGAAACCACGATTGATAAAGACATAAAAAGTATTAGGCCTCCTCTATGGCCATATCCATTGTGGTTCTTCTATAAACACCAACAGCAAAAACAAAGACAGCCCAACAGAACCCAAAAGGCCAGCCAAGACTCATTATAAACATCATGTGAAGTATCAGCGATCTGATGTAATTTTCATGTTTGCACAGAACTCCTAGCGGCAATTACAAGCACCTTGTTTCAAAAGACCATACAAGTTCTGAACAATGATCATCTAGCTAGCATTCTATATTCTTTTCTAACAGCTCTAATAAACTACATTGTTCTGGCCTTCCAGATACCCAATGTTCCCAACTTTCATAACTTTGTATTATTGCAGAGGATCTACAGCAGCCACAGAGCCAAAGGCACTGAAACATAACACTATAGAACATACAAACCGCAAAAGTGCAGGCAGAAAGTCATGAAACACTGGATAAAGATTATGCATTCTTCTAGTAGTACCAGTAGTACAACTAGCATCTTTCAGTGATGTTTGCTAACATTGCATGCCAAATATGCTGCTGGTACTTCTTCCATTTTTTCTACTGAACATGGAAAACAATTTGTTATCAACACCGAATTTCTTACAAACTGGAGCATAGATAAATATATTATCGTGAGTTTCAAAAAATAATGCCTAAAGACTTCAAGAGCTCTAGTGGCAACTACCAGTCCTTCCCAGGAAATATAGCATGAGCATGAATGAATCAGTACATATATATCTTCCAATTCTCATATGCCATCACACAAAACCACATACATCTCCAACATAAATCTGAAAGTATTATCAGTCCTAGTGGTGATCACATTTCTGCAGCTCATTGAAGTAGGAAGATTCAATCAAGAATGAGCATCAGACCTCAAGCAAGCCGCATAGAAAGAATGCATATTTTCATCACCATAGGCAAATCAATAACAACATTAAAACTTTAAAAGAGTATGAAATAAAATTAACAAAATTTTCACTAGGAGCAGAAAGCATTAGTCTCGACGAACATCACAATATTTGATATGTACCCCTAACAAACAACCTTGACAGAAATTTGTTCTCTCTTTCCTCCTGGATTACAGAGAGCTCGCAGACCCAGACACAGGACACCAGTTCTTATTACTGCTGAAGCTTACAGTAATATGACAAGCAGACATCCAAGGACAGCAAAATTGCAAGCAGTTGTTTGGAAAACTCAACCTTGTTATCTTACCTTCCCGCTTTGCTCACACAGTAGAACCCACTACACTAATAGCTAATGTAACGCATCTACGACTCTGAGCACACGGTTGCTGAACAAAAGGCAAGAGCCACGTCACCTTGCCGGATTCAGTCGAGGAACCCGGTTTGCCTGAGCACGGCGTCGCGCACCCGCCGCAGGTCTCGGCCTTTGAGCGTGCGCCCGGCGCCCTCGAGCATGGAGAACGGAGCGGCGGGCCCAGCCCCACCAGCGGACGCGCGGGCGACCATCTCATGCGGGGGCAGCATCGCGGCGTCGCCGCGCCTGAAGTCGTCGTCGTCGTCATCGAATTCGTCCCACGGGCCCATAGCTGGCTTACGGGGCGGACGCACGGGCACCTTCACGGGCGCCGACTGGTGGAACGCCGGGGCGGGCCCGGCGTTCTTGGGCCTCGCGGTCGCCGGGATGGCCCGCGCGGAGGAGGTCGGGGACGGGGACTGGGTGGGCGACAGCGCGCCCCCGCTCCCCGACGCCACCGAGGCCGAGGCGGATGCGGCGGCGGCCGCGATGGTCGCCTTGCGCCGGAGCAGGGTCCCCGCGCTGGCCGCGGCCGCGGCGGCCACTCCACCGACGTGGCCACCGCGGACCAGGAACCTCCTGTCCCCCTCGTGCAGCGCCAGCGCGGCCAGCAGGCCGAGGTGCCCCGGCGGCGCTCCCCGGCCCGGGCTCCGGGCCCCGTCGGGCTGCGGCGCCGCGGCGTCCGGCGACGAGAAGAGGAAGTCGTCCTCGTGGAGCTCGTCCCCGGCGACGAACGAGGGCTCGGTCGGGGACGACGAGGGCGTCGACGGCGACGAGAACATGCCGATGAACCGCTCGCCCGCCGGCGACCGGCGCGGCGTCCGGTACTCGTCCATGGGCTCCGGCCCAGGGGTCCGGAGCTCAGGTGGCGACGGGCGGGCGCGGGCGCGGGCGCATGCGGATGCGGACCAGATCGGCTGGCCTCGACTCGTATCGGCTCCGACCTCCGAGCGGTGAGCCGTGGGCGGGCGAGGGCAAGGCAGGCGACTTGGTGGGGAAACGAAGGAGAGAGCAAAGCGTCGTGGGGTTTGGTTTTTATGGGCGCCGGCGCGGCGCGACCCACCGGGGTGACGACGGGAGGGGAAAGACGCCGCACGGGACGGGAGGCTTTGATCGGGTTACTCGGCGGCTCTGCGCACGTACGGGGAGAATTGGAATCTGTCAGCAGGTGTTCTCATCTGGGGCCTTGTTTCCAAAGTTTGCCTCCCAAATTTACTATACAGAATTTCTATTCCCCATCATATTAAAATACCGGTACATATATGGAGTACTAAATATAGATGAAATCAAAAACCAATTACACAGTTTTGTTGTACTTTGCGAGACGAACATTTTAAGTCTAATTAATTAATATTTAGACAATTATTACCAAATAAAAACAAAATTGCTACAGTATAACGGGACACTTACTATGTAAACTTTGCCTGTTTGTCATCTAAACGAGGCCTGGGAAGATCGTTTGGATTTTGTTTGGATCAGGTTTCTGCTTCTGCGCAACGTTCAAAATCGGAGAGTGGATCTAGAGCGGTCTGAAAGGAGGTTTATTTTGGGTGGCCCCACTAACGAGTTACTCCCTCTGTGCGGTAAAAAAACGCGGAGTCCAGGAGTTGTCCGCAAAAGAATGTAAGTTTGGATGTGTTTAGTTTCTTATTTTATCTAAAAAAATTTTGGGTTTCGATTTATTATTTTATAAAATAGAATTAAACACCATGCAAAATTTTTGGTAAAAGATATCCATTCTCTATTTTGGATTTTGGCCTCAAGAGGTAAAAAAAAGCCAAAAAGCTCTCACCCATCTCATGAAAAAATTTAGTATTTTGGATGGAACTAAATACACCCATAAAAATTTTAGTATTTTGTATTTCATCATTCCAAAGTAGTTGGCATTTTATATTTTGCATTTTATGAGGAACTAAACACACATCTTTAGAGTGACAGGCTACGAACATGAAAACCGAGTACTCCCTCCGTCCCACAAACAATTGCACATTTTTAACTTCTACACTTCGTGTTTGACCGTTCATCTTATTTAAAAAATTTTAATAAATATTATTTGTTTTGTTACGACTTATTCAATCATTAGAGATATTTTCATAATGTTTTATTTCTTTTATTATTTGCACAAAAAATTTAAATAAGACGAACAGTCAAACAAGAAGTGTAGAAGTAAAAAATGTACAATTATTAGTGGGACGGAGGGAGTAGATATCTGTCGCTTGTGTCAGCGCATGCATGGTGCACGCGTGTCCTAGCTGAGATGCAAAAAGCAATAAAATACTATCGTATTGTTGAGTGCTGGATGCAGTCATTTGCACATCTCGAGCCTGTAGTGGTAGCAGACGTCCGTTGCAGTGGGTTGTTTATCCAGGGTACATGCGAGGTTTAGTCTTCTCCATAGTCTCACCTCGAGATGCTAGAATTGCATCTTTTTATGGACGAAGAGAGTACATAAATTCTTTTACAGTCAGTCAAAATTTTAGCCATAAATGTTTTACAGTCAATCAAAATTTTGGCATAGACTGTCTTCCGCGTTCGTCTGATGTTAGTTGATCAAATTTTATGTCACGTTTTAGCAACACTATGCCGCACACATATGCAAAGAACTAGTTGATGTTATTAACTCCCCTCTGGGACTTCTATATGGATTCAGGTGCAATCAGAAGTGGAAAAAAAAGAGGCGTGGCCTATTAAAAAATGCTAGTGGTTATGTTTTTTTACACGGGTAAAACCAACTTTTGAAGAAAGGAATTCTAATTTTATATATATATTATGAAACGACAAAAGACATAAATGCTTGGATTCCAGTATACAATAAGAGCGTCGGACACAACCAAACTAAAGTACGCAAATCACATAGGACCTCCACTACACTAAGAAGATGCAAAAGAAGATAGAACTCTACCCGCCAGAGCCTAGCCGCACCGCACAACTTCGGATGCACCCTTCCATCTCCTATCTCTAGCTTTCTCCACAAAACCTTCAAGCCATTTCTTCACTGATGTTATCATGCCATCAAGATAATTACATTCACCTTTCTTTAACATAATACAACATTTTTTAAGGAAGAAAAGAAAACTTCAAAGGATGTTTAAGGAAATTTATTTTTTGACACAAATTTTTGCTTCTTGTAGTCCACATTGCCTATATTAAAATTGCAAAAATAAAAAAAAAATTTGGTATCATAGTGACCACACTCCAAAAATAATCGCCTTGAAAAAGATCTTGTAAACTGATAAAAATTCTCTCCCACTCCAATGCTTCTTTAGTAATGGTCCAGATCACCCAAGACACAATGCACTAAAAGAAAACATGATCAAACATTTCTACAACCCCACACAAGTTATAACAAGCGATGTATCCCTATTTTTGTCTCTTTTTTTTCAAAGCTACACTTGCTTGTATTTTATTTTGGAAGACAAGGACAGAAAAAAGTCTTTAATTTGTTTACCATTCTATCTCCTTTTCCCCGATGCCATAGTTATCACCTCCGTAAAATTCAACCTAATATGTATTGGTAGGTGTATATGTCCATATATATTTTTCGAAAAACACATTATTCTTTGTCTTTCTTTCCATTCAACTGAAAATGGTAACTATGTCCATTAATCTAACCCTTTCCTTCATCTTTGCCCATCCAAAAGTGCTTATAAAACTTAAATTTCATACCTCAATGGCCTAGAAATCACAAACCAACTAGTGTTTCTCTTTGTAGCAAGTATACAAATTTTTGAGAAGTGAATTTTGGGTGGCCCAACTAACAAATTAGTCAATCAAAACTTTGGCCATAAATGTTTTACAGTTAATCAAAATTTGGCCTTAGAATGTTTGTAACATTCATCTAATCTTAGTCGATCAAAATTGTATATCATGTTTTTGAAATGTTAAGAGGAAATGTTGCACTCATTAATCATGTAAATAATCTTACCCCTATGGCTTTAGATCATACATCAAACAAAAATGGTTGATGTTATTAGGTACTCTTTGGTACTTCTATGTGGATTCAGGTGCATTCAGAAGTGGGACAAAAAGGCATTGGACTATTCAAAAATGCTAATGGACATCATTTTTTCTCTATGCGAATAAAACCTGCTTTTGTAGAAAGCGGTTAAGATTTTTTATATATTCTAAAACGACAAACAGACATAAATGCTATGGATTTCACCTTACAGAGCGGCGGACATGGCCAAACTAAAGTACTTAAAGCATCCACTAGACTAAGAAGATACAAAAGAAGATAGAACTCTAGCCGCTAGAGCCTAGCCATACCACATAATATCGGATGCCTCCTTCCATCTCCATATCTCTAGCCTTCTCCACAAAACATTCAATCCATTTCTTTATTAGCGTCATCGATCTTGCCATCAAGATAATTGCATTTCACCTTTCTTTTAACAGAATACAACACATTTGCAGGCATCAAACTATGAAGAAAAATTGAAAGAGTGTTTTAGGAAATTTTTCTAGCACTCTCATGGTCCACATTGCCTAGATGAATGCAAAAAAGGTCTCATATTATAGTGACCACACTCCAAAGAAACCACCTTGAAAAAGATCTTATCAACTAGTAAAATTCTCCCCCACTCCAATGCTTCTTTAATACTGGTCCACATCACCCAAGACATAATACACCGGAGAGAAAACATGATGAACCATTCTAGAACCCCACACAAGTTACAATAAGCATTGCATCCCTATTTCTTTTTTTTCAAAGCTACTGCTTGTATTTTATTTTGGAGGCAAATAAGAAACTCTTTAGTTTGTCTACCATTATATATCCTCCAATGTTTCCCCGATCTCATAGTTATTACCATTATAGAAGTCAATATATTATACCTTGGCAAGTTGTATATCTCAACATTTGTTTTTTAAATAAAACACATGGTTTATCTTCCTATCCATTCAACTATAAATTGTAAGCAATTCCATTGGTCTAAACCTTTCCTTCATCTTTCCCCATCCAAAAGTGCTTCTAAAACTAAAATTTCATTCCTCGTTGACTTAGAAATCACAAACCAACTAGCCTTTCTCATTACAACAATTATATAATTCTGGACAAGTGGATTTCGGGTGGCCTAATTAACTGTTAGTCAATCAAAGTTTTGGCCATAATTTTTTTAATAGCATTCATCTAATTTTAGTTGATCAAAATTTTATATCACGTTTTGGCAATGTTAAGAGGAAATACCGCACTCATTAATTATGTAAATAATCTTACCCACTATGGCTCAGATCATACATAAATAAAAATAGTTGATGTTATTAACTCCTATTTGGATTTCTGTGTGGACTCAGGTGCATTCAGAAGTGGGACAAAAAAAGTATTGCACTATTAAAAAATGCTAGTGGACATCTTTTTCTTTATGCAGGCAAAACCTGCTTTTGTAGAAAGTGGTTAAGATTTTTTAATATATTCTAAAACAACAAACAGACATAAATGCTATGGATTTCACCTTAAAATAAGAGCGTCGGGCACGGCCAAACTAAAGTACTCAAAGCATATAGGACCTCCACTAGACTAAGAAGATACAAAAGAAGACTCTGGCTACTAGAGCCTAGCCAGATCACATAACATCAGATGCCCCCTTCCACCTCCATATCTCTAGCCTTCTAAAAAAACCTTCAATCCATTTCTTCATTGGCGTCATATTGCCACCAGGATAATTACATTCTGCTTTCTTTAACAGAACATAACACTTTTGTAGAAATCTAACCATGAAGGAACTTTTAAGGATGTTTTAGGAAATTTCCTCTTTGACACAAATTTTGTTTCTCATGGTCCACATTGCCTGGATCAAAATTGCAAAAATGAAAAGTCTGGTATCATAGTGACCACACTTCAAAGAAATCATCTTGAAAAAGATCTTGTCAACTGATAAACATTCTCTCCCACTCTAGTGCTACTTTAATACCAATCCACATCACCCAAGACATAATACGGTGACAGGAAACATTATCAACCGTTTCTAGAACCCCACACAAGTTACAACAAGCATTGCATCCCTATTTTATCTTTTTTCTCAAAGCTACCCTTGCTTGTATTTTATTTTGGAAGACAAGGAATAGAGAAAAAAATATTGAGTTTTTCCACCATTTGGTATCCTCCAATGTTTCCCGGTCTCATATTTATCACACATATAAAATTCAACATAATATATATTGGCATGGTTGTATATCTCCACATATTTTTTTAAATGCATGATTCTTTATCTTCCTATCCCATTCAACTAAAAATTGTAAGCAATTCCACTAGTATAATCCTTTCCTTAGTATAATCCTTTCCTTCATCTTTTCCCATCCAAAAGTGCTTCTAAAACTAAAAATTTCATTCCTCGTTGTCGTAGCAAACACAAACCAACCAGCCTTTTTCATTGCAACAATTATACAAACTTTTTTGAGTTCTATTCCCTACCAAAATATCTTTCTAAATAAGACTTTCTTCCCATTATCCACCCTAAACACTTCACCCTATTTAGATTATGTTTTACTTTGTTCACCTCTTTCAAAACTAAGAGCTAAAAAAATATGGTTACATTTAGCCAAAGGTTTATTCCCCAATACTTATTTTTTTTCAAGTTATTCTCAGTATTGTCTACCCTTCACACCCATTGAACAAAAAAATCATCATTCATTATTCTTATATTGATTAATAATCTCATTCTGCCAAAAATCTCTAGGTATACATAAATTTTCCTATTAGCATAATATGATATCTAAATGACGATGGTCATCAAATAGGAGAGAGTGATTTAGGCTAGTATACCTCAAATTTTGCCAAAAGTACGTGTTTGACTTTGGGCTGAATTATATTGTGACATGCTTACGTCTTTTAGACATCATTTGAAGTGCTATATTACAGTCTTTGCTTCAACATCTGAGTTGTGTCACGCCTTACTTTGACCTATCCTACGTCAACTGAGTGGAGAGTGGGGATCATAAGAGGAAATATTTCATGAATGCAGCAATCATATGAGAAATGATAGAATATGGACCGACACTGAGTCTAAGGATAGGCAGCATAAAATTATGTTAATAATACTTATAGAAATACGATTTTCCCCAAAAGGATATAAAAACATGGCTTATCAGTGAATTAATCTAATGGTTTAATTGGTTACATTTCTTGTATTGATTAGTCTCTGCCTTGGTATAGGTAACATTTTTCTAGATCCATTTCTAAGAAACAATATTATTTTCAATAGTGCTCCATCCTAAAAAACTATAAGACATTTTGCCTTTTACAGATACATTGTTTTTAAGCAAAAAGTCCATATTACTCCCTCCAAGTTTGGCCTATGTCCAGATAACCCCTTAAAATAACATTTGGTTCAATTTACCCCTTCCAAATATTTAAGTTGGCCCAATTTACACCTTAAAAAGATTTTTTGTTTCTCTATGTACAAATCGTATTTCGGTTTCAAATTTTGTGAGGTGATAGAGGACATCATATTTTGTGTTAGAAAAATGAATTATGAAACTTTCATCATTATGTTTCGTATGATATTGTATCTCTAGTGTTAATTTATTATCAAATTTCCTAAGCTATCAAAATAGTGGCAAAAATTAAGATATATTTTTATAGCATAACTTATTATGCCCTGTGTCACATCACAAAATTTGATATTAAAACTTATCTTATACGTGGAGAAACAAAAATAACAGATCATGTTAAGGGGTAAACTAGACCAATTAAAATAGTTGGAGGGATTAAATTGAATCAGATGTTAGTTTAGGAGGATACATGGACATATGATGAACTTAAGCGGAGTAATTTGGACAATTTCCTTGTTTTTATTATGTATATCTAGACACAGTGTATATCTAAGTACATAATAAAATATGTGTATCTAGAAAAGCAAAAACGTCTTTGTCGATGCCATACCCCCGGGTATCCCGACTATATGATTTGTTGAACACCGACTCCGGATCATAAGAGACCCGACTAGGAGCGACGACCCTATTCGAGGAAGGATATCTCCAAGTTACGCGAAGACTCCAACTGAGGCACGACTACTTAGCTTAGGGGGCAAATTGATCCAGCAATACCCCTGTTATAATCGAATAATCTTGACTCCTTCGTAGGCATATCTAGTCTAGTCTAAAGATGGCAATGGGTACCCGAAACCCGACTGCCTGATGAGTTTTACCCGATAAGGAGGCGGGTATGGGAAGAATTCTTCACCCACGGGTATACTAATAGGTAAAAATCTTTACCCATTGGGTATGCGGGTACAGGTACGAGGACATACTACCCACACCCGTGTACCAGCGGGTAATTTATACCCACCTTAGCAACATATGTGTATTCATTAATTACTATGAATTACACATATATCTAATATATCTGACTGTTATACTGCTAAGTAGTGTATTTTTGTTGCTATGTTATAATTGTTGATTTCTATTGACAAAGAATTGACGATATATGATTCTAATAATATAATATATTCATATTCTTTTGGTTTGTAGTGGGTATGTATTTGGGTACGGGTTACCCGGCGGGTATTTTTACCCGCATGGGTACGGATATGGGTGAAGTTTTCTACCCGTGCACGGGTACGGGTAATTTAGCGGGTAAAATTTTATCTCACGGGTACGGATATGGGATAGCAATACCCGATGGGTATATAGCCGTTGCCATCTTTAGTCTAGTTTGTATGTGTTATTAGAAAAATTTAATGGCGGGGTCTTCTGCTAGTGCAAGCTGAGAGATACCAGCAGACCGGGTCCTACTCGCTCTGATCCTTTCTCATGCCAAGGAAAGGAACCGTTGTTTGGAAGGGTGCCTCTCCCCGTCGCCCGTCGGAGCGCTGTGATTCCTCATTCCTGCCCTCCTGGAGGCCGGGAGGCCGGGACCGACCTCTCAGACTAGCTTCTCGTAGGCCGCGCCCCAACAAGACACCAGCCGCCGATAGATCATGCCACAGCCGCTGGCGTCGCCGTCAGCCGTGAGCCCGTGAGGACCGAGGACGTGTGGGTGTGGCGTGGGACAGTGGGAGAGACGGTCCCTGCCTCCCTGCTGCCAGTGACCCGGGTGCTGGGGCCTTGTTTAGATGGGCAAAAAGATTCAAAAATTTTTACGCAGTACCTGTCACATCGAATCGTTGGACGTTTGCATGGAGCATTAAATGTAGGTAAAAAAATAACTAATTGCACAGTTTGTCTGTAAATGTCAAGATGAATCTTTTGAACCTAGTTAATCCATGGTTAGACAAATTTTGCCAAATAACAACGAAAAGTGATACAGAAATTTTTCACCAAAAATTTTCACAACTAAACGGGGCATGCGCACGTGTAGTGCAGGCCGCGCCCGCCAGGCCGCGACGAGGTTCGGGCCATCGGGGCCCGCACTGCGGCATGCGAGCGAAGTCACTTTTCCCGGGCAGTGACGTTCGTCTGACAGGGGCCCATTCGATTTGTCGCGCAGCGCGGTTTACGATTCGATCCCCCTTTTTTTAGTATATTAAGTTTACGATTCGATCCTTGTTAACTCTCTGCTGCCACTGCTCTTGTTTAGGATCACAAATTCACCATCATGCCATCCTCAACAGCAGCTAGGTGCGCGACACTTGTCAGTACTACACTCCATGTTGGAGTGATTTGTTATTACAGGAATGAGATGCGCATTAGTGTTTTGCTATTACTACGCGATTAGATTAGATCACACCTGCCACACATCGCCACAACTAATGTTAGGCTCGCCATACATGCTGTGGCTGACATTTGGTTCCTTCTTAAGGTAAGGCTCGCCACAGTTGAAGAAAGCATTCGCCACAACTTCTTGCCTCAAACCTGTGGCGAGTTTTTGCTCCGCCCCCACCACAAACTCCTTTGCCACGGCAACTGCGGCCACCCTGCCATCCCCGCCCTAGCAGCACGTGAGGGCGCCATGGTTGCACGCCGCCGCACAGCTGCAGTCCCATGCACAGCTGAAGTCACCAGTCGCGCCGTCGCGGAAGGACGGAGGTAGGTGACGAGTGCGGCGGACGGGTCCGTGGAGGCGCACGCGGTGAAGGAGACAGGACCACCGGGGGGGCATGGCCGTGATGGGGAGGCGCACGAGGGCACGAGGCCACCCGGGCGCCGGCTCGCGTGAGCGCCGGCGCATGGTCACCGGGCCGCCGAGGTGCTGGGACGTGCGGCCAACCGGCCATCATAGGCCGCCTGGACACATTGCGTGCAGTGGATGAATGAAGAACAGATAAGGCTATGTGTGTGCAGTGGATGAATGAAGAAGAGATAAGGCTGCTTGCGTGCGTGCGGTGAATGAATGAAGAAAAGATAAGGCTGCTTGTGTGCGGTGGATAGGGTAGGGAGAGACTGGAAAGAAAAATAAAATAAGTGAAAAAATTAAGAAAAAAATAGAAGGGTTTTCTAGACCACTAATTATCTATATTAGTCTTAATTTTTATATTTATTCTTAGTCCATTAGAAGCACCATCTAAATTTATGACTTGATTTTAACATAATGTGGCAACTTTGTCAAATTTTTGTGACAACCATCCAAACATCAGCCACACAATTTTGCCACAGTTCATTAACGAACCAAACAGCTCCATTTTACCATAGAATGTGACAAACCACATTGTGGAAAATACTTAATCTTAGAAACATTTCGATCTCAAATCTGAGAAACTATCGGGAGGCTGAGTCTCGGCGCCGCATGGCGACTCGAGAAACGTTTCCTCCCTGGCAATTAGGGTTTCATCTCCTTCCTCCCTCCTTCTCCCGTGTTCCTGCTTGGTTCTTGGTCTTCCTGATCCACGCGTTGGAGTCCAGCGTCCCATCATTCGTTCGTGTCCACAATCAAATCTCCGCTTGGAGCCTAGCCCTCATTTGCTAACCGAGTGTTGATCGCCGGGGATAGTTAGGGTTCGTTCCAGGTGGTGGGGGTGGGGATCGCATGGATCCGAAGGAGGATGGAGTGGAAGGGTTGATGGAGAGGCTGAAGTTGTCAAATCATGAGAAAAAGAGCATTAAGATCGGTGGTTATAGGGCGGTGATGAGGGGCCGGGTAGAACCACAGGCGGTAGCGAAGGTGCTGATGGAGAAACCTGTTAGGGCAGACGCCTTGGAGATGTCTCTGGGGAAGGTGTGGTGTCCAATTAAGGGGGTGGAATGCAAGGATCTAGGGGAGAATAGGTTCATCTTCACCTTTCTGCAAGGATCAGGGAAGAGGAGGGCTTTGGAAGATGGTCCATGGATGTTTGGGAAGGATCTGGTGGTGGTTGCTGAATTTGATGGAGGAAAAACTATTGATGAGGTGGATTTTAACTTCATCCCAATTTGGGTGAGGATTTTGAAGATGCCTTTAGGGTTTATGAACAAGGCGGCGGGGGAGATGATAGGAGAGATGGTAGGGGCTGTTATGGAGGTTGATGCTGATGAGAATGATCTGGCAGTGGGGGGGTTCCTGAGGGTGAAAGTGTAGTTGGACATCCGCAAGCCCTTGATGAGGGGGGTGACCCTAGATGTTGGAGAAGGGGAGCAGGAGAAGACGAAGCGGTGTCCACTGGTGTATGAATATCTACCTGATTTCTGCTATATTTGTGGGCTAATCGGTCACACTGATCGATCTTGTGAAATCAAGTTGCAAAAGGGAATGGCCCAACAGTTCAGTAGAGCATTGCGCTATATTCTGGAGAAGAAGAAATTGGGGAGGATTTTAGGGGCAATAATCTTGATTAGCGACCACGGTTGCCATGGAGAAGCTATAAAGGAAGAGGGGCTGGAGGTTCTGGTGGCTAGGGGAGCAGTGGTCATAGAGAAAGTGATAGTGATAGTTGGCCCAAAGAAGAGAAGTTGGGGAAGGGGAAGGGGATGAGAAGCCGAGAGGATCGGGAGGTGACGAGCCCTTTAAAAGAACCCAAATTCAGTACACAGGTGGGGGGATCAAGGAAGGCCCAGACCTTTGTTGAGCCTGCTCCTGAACTGGGGAAGGAGAGCGTCGAGTTATCGGATGAGGAGGCGGGTGCGGTGAAAGATGTGAAGGCAGGGGGAGTTGTGGGCGTGCATGGTCATGGTAACAGTACCATGCAGGGTGCTGTGGATGACGCAACTTTGAAGGCTGAGAAAAAGAAAAATGGTGGATCTGGGTGGGGGTTCAAGAGAGTTAAACGGCCTCATAACACCCCTAAGGAGGGAGTTGAGTCGGTGGTGTGGACAAGAAGAGGCCTCGGGAGGAGGAAAGTATGGATGTCGATGAGAGTGATCGTATGGCTAAAGTTGGCAAGCTTACAGTTGAGTATGGTGTGAGCTTTTGAAGAATGCAGGGCCGATGGACTAGTCCTGCAGGGATCAATGAAGATATTGGTGTGGAACTGCCGAGGGTTGGGAAACGCCCCGACAGTTCGACAGCTCCTTCGATGTCATAAAGCCGAAGGAGCCGATCTCCTCTTCTTGTCAGAAACCAAATTAGATGAGAAGAGGATGTTGGTTCTCAAGAAGAAGCTGTGTTTGGAGAATTTGGTGGTGGTGGATTGCGTAGGAAAAGGCAGGGTTCTTGCTGTGTTATGGTGGAGTGGAATCAGTGTTGTTTTGAAGAGCAAATCGAAGAACCACATTGATTTGGTGGTCTCGGAGACCGGTGGAGAAAAATGGAGGTTCACGGGGATTTATGGTGAGCTCCAATCTGACTTGAAGTACAAGATGTGGGAGCTAATGGAGTGGTTGAAGGATCAAGATAGGGAACACTTGCCGTGGCTATGTGCGAGGAATTTTAATGAAATTTTATTTCATCATGAAAAGGAAGGGGGTGTCCCACTGAAAGGTCCAAATAGGCTAGAGGGGGGTGAATAGCCTAATTAAAACTTCTACAAAATTTACTTAACCACAAGTGTTAGTACAAAATGTGGCGAAGCAAAATGCACTAGCTCTAACTAATTAAGCAAGCCACCTACACAAGTCTAGTACAAGGCTATCCGCTAAACACAACAACAACTACAAGCTAGAAACAAGGAGTAACGCGAGAGAAGAGCTTTGAGTGATTATACCGTCGTGTAGAGAAGAGAAGAAGCAATCAATCACACAAGAGAAATCCTCGAGAAGATAACGACACAAGAATTTATCCTGAGGTTCACTTGCTTCCCAGCAAGCTACTCTCCGTTGTGGCGATACACCCACTTGTTGGTTCGCGAGCTAATCGACTATCAAGAGTTAAGCCCTCAGCGGGCGCCGCACAACCGCACACAAGATGGGGATCCTCCAAGCCACGAGCTCCACTAGAGTATCTAATTTGTGAACTCTCGCGGGGAAGGATCAAGTACCCCTTACAACACTTGGTGAGGGCTCCAACAATCTCCAATTGCGAGCTCAATTACCTCCGTTGCTCCAAGCCGTCTACCGCGTCGGGAAACACGGAAGAGTAACAAAAAATCCGCAGCAACTCGAAGATCAAGTGCCTCTAGAATGCAACTCTCAAGTAATGCACTTGAATCTCACTCAAGATGTACAACCAATCAAAGAGATGAGTGGAGGGGTTGTTCTCTAGCTCAAAGGATGTCTCAAGGTCTCAAAATGTGCAAGAATTGCCCCCAAACCCCGGCCAACTTCTATTTATAGCGAAGGGGTACGCAGCTAGCCGTTACCGGACGACGCGGTGAAAAACGTGATGACCGGACGCACCAGTCAGGGTCACTATAGGACAAACAGAAATTGCGCGTGTCAGAGAGAGCCGTTGCCGTGACTGGACGCGCTTCACCAAATGACCGGACGCGCTGCACCCGGCGTCCGGTCGGAGTCCAGAGAGCTCCCCGCGCGATCAGACGCGTCCGGTCGCACATGACCGGACGCGCTGCACCCGGCGTCCGATCAGAGTCTAGTAAGGGTCTACTCATGACCGGATGCATCCGGTCGAACGTGACCGAACGCGCCACTGCGTCCGATCGACCACGTGAACTACAGACCCTCTGAGCGCCTGACCGGACAAGCCGGTCCTGCGAGTGACCGGATGTGCCAGTTGCACGCCTTTCCTCTGTGCTCAGGTGAACTGACCGGACGTGCTGGTCAGGCCAGACCAGTGTCCGGTCACAAATCCTAGTGCCCGCGTCTCTGCAACAGCTGCTACTGACCGGACGCGTCCGATAAGCCGAGACCGCATTGGGTTCAGCGTCCGGTTGGAGTTTTTTAGAGATAAACACTCCGGACTTTCGCCACCTTTTCGCGCCTCCGGCGCAATGGAAAATAGGCATTTCATTTCCGCGAAAACTCCTGACCCCAAACCCCTCTCTACCGCTCAAACTTCACTGCCTTTCGCAAATGTGCTAACACCACCAAGTGTATACCACCATGTGCATGTGTGTTAGCATTTCACAAACATTTTTCAAGGCATTATGTTAGCTCTCTACTAGATCCTAATGCATATGCTCAAGACATTGATATAGTGGCACTTGATTCCTGAGCTAACCGTGATTTCCCCTCTTGATAGTCGACTATGTATCCTAAATCCGGTCAATCACTTCTCTACTCATCTTAGACCGGCAAAAGGAAAACCCTATGGTTATACCTTTGCCTTGCGCTCTTAGTTCCTTCTCTTCCACTTGATCATCATGTCCATCATTTGTATGTGCATTCCTTCATGATCTTGCTCATCATTTCATGCACCAAAACATGTGGTCTTGTGGCCATCTCTCCATGCCATTTGCTCCTTCATCACGTGTGTTGCTTATGCCTAATTCAAACCACTTGACACAATGCCATTAGCAACTTAGTGTCATTAATTACCAAAACCAAACTTGGGCTTTCACCCACGATCACAGTCTTGTCTTGATCAATTCAAGGGCACTTTGGAGGTATGTGATTTGGATGATTTGGGTTTTTCTGGAGACAAGTTCACATGGAGGAATAAACAAACCACTGGAAACACACATATTAGAGAAAGGCTTGACCGAGCGGTGGCAAATGAAGTTCCTGCTGGTGCATGTGAAAAATGGTGATCCTTATCATTCTGATCATAGATCTATGGTGGTGTTAACTGAGATGGTCCCAAGGAGTAGTGGAGGCGGTGGCAGCTTTAAATTCAAAGCTAGTTGGATCTAGGAGGAGGATTGTCGAAAGGTGATTCAAGAAGCTTGGGAGAGAAGAGATAGTGAAGGTTGTTGTTTGGAGGATAGTTTGAGAGGTGTAGCGGCTAGTCTGAAGGATTGGAGCACTAATGTTTTGGGAGATCTTGAGAAACGTTTGAAGAAGGCTAAGAAGAAGCTTGAGAAGTGGAGGAGGTAGCCGATCAGTGATGATTTAGTGAGGAGGGAAGCGGTATGGAGTTATAAAGTGGATCAACTGGAGGAATAGGTATATTTGTATTGGAGACAATGTGCCCATGTTAACTGGCTACAGTTTGGAGATCGAAATACGACCTACTTTCATAATGCCTGTTCGGCTAGGAGGAGAAGTAATAGAATTAGAAATTTGCACCGGGAGAATGGAGGTTGGGTGATTGATGAAGAGGAGAAGAAGGGTTTTATTGCTAACTATTTTTTGTAGCTTTTTAGGATGAGTGTGGAGGGCGGTGGGGAGCACTTGCAGCAACTCTTGGCTATGGTGTGCCCTGCCGTCACAACGGAGATGAATACCATGCTTACGGCGGAATTCACTGCAAAGGAAATTAAGGGGGCTTTGGACACCATTGGTGATCTAAAAGCTCCCGGATCGGATGGCATGTCGGCTGTCTTCTTCAAGAAATACTAGGATGTGGTGCGTGAGCAGCTGACGAAGGAGGTGATGCATGTGCTTAGAGGGAGCCGTATGCACCAGGGCTGGAATGACACAATTATCTCACTAATTCTGAAGGTTGAGAGGCCACAGAAGGTGACAGACCTGAGACCTATTAGTTTATGCAACGTGGTTTACAAAGTTGTTTCAAAAGTTCTTGTAAATAGACTCAGGGCTGTCCTTCCTTATATCATCACTCCTAACCAAAGCGCCTTTGTTCCGGGAAGGCTGATTTCTGATAATATTTTGATTACTTATGAGCTAACCCATTATCTGATGAACAAGAGGGAAGGGAACGTGGGTTATGCTGCGATTAAGTTGGATATGAGTAAAGCCTATGACCGGGTTGAGTGGTGTTTCCTAGAGAAAATGATGCAACGTTTGGGGTTTGATGAGCAGTGGATATCTCTGATTATGGAGTGTGTGACCATTGTTAAATACTAGGTGAAAATTAATGGTGATCTGACTGAGAGTTTTACATCTGAGAGAGGACTTCGGTAGGGGGATCCCCTATCCCCTTACCTTTTCTTATTATGTACTGAAGCTTTCTTAGCTCTTCTAAAGAAGGGAGAAGATGATGTTTTAATTGTTGGAGTAAAAGTCTCTCATGGTGCACCTAGCATATCACACTTGTTGTTCGCCGATGACTCTCTTATATTGATTCGTGTGAATGAGGGGGATTGCGAGCACATGCAGAGTATACTCCAATCATATGAAGAGTGTTCTAGGCAAGTGTAAGGTCCTAGATGGCTAGAGGGGGGTGAATAGCCTATAAAAATTCTACAAAAACCACTAAGCAAACTTGTTAGAACAACAAACGGCGTAAAGCGAGTTTTGCTTAGCCAAAGGTTGTGATGCAAGCCTCCTATCCACAAGTCTAGTAGATTATGATCTCTAGTTCACACAAGAGCTATGTCACTAAACTAACACTAGAGAACAAGCTAAACAAAACTACTAGCAAAGCTACCACTAGAGCTACACAAGATAATCTAGTAAAAGTAAGTGCAAGAGAGGATTATGATTCTTATACCGACGGTGGAGTGAAGATGTTTCCAATCACCAAGATGATATACAATCAATCAATATTGACAACAACACAATATGAAGGCCAATCACCGGGAGACAAGAGACACAATATTTTGTTCACCCGGTGTTCACTTGTGCACCGACAAGCTACGTCACCGGTTGTGTCGACCAACACTTAGATGGTTCCTCGGTGTGACCCTCAAGTCACTTGCCCCTCAAGGCACGCCCCGCAAGGCACCGCAAGACACCACTCTCAAGTGAGGTAACTCAATGACACGCGGATTCCACTAGAGTTGCTTTTGGCGTCCCGCCGAGGAAAGCACAAGAACCTCTCACAACCAACCGGAGGTGGCCAAAAACAATCACCTTCTCTTGCCAATGCCTCCAACAATCTCCAAGCCGGCTAGGAGCGGTACTCTCCAAGAGTAACAAGAAATCCACCGGCTAAACCACCCACAAGTGCCACTAGATGCCCTCAAGCTATGCAATGCACTTTGGGATCACTCAATCTCACTTTTGATTTGCAATCAAGCAAGAGAGATGAGTGGGAGGAGTAGCTCTAGCTCAAAGGATGCACAAGAGTGTTAGAAATGCCAAGAGGCCTCCCCAAGGGCCGGCCAACAATTATTTATAAGCATCCCAAACAAATAGAGCCGTTGCAACTCCACTGACCGTTTTTTCGGGACGACCGGACGCGCCGGTCGAAACTGACCGGACGCGCTTCACCGCGTCCGGTCGCCCTGCGACGTCCACGTGTCCACCGATTTCAAACGCGACCGTTAGATCCTCCAACGGTCACTGCGCGCCAACGGTCAAACGCGATGACCGGACGCGCAGCTCAACCGACCGGACGCGCCGGTCGCACAGTACCGCGCGCCCGCGAAGCAACGACCGGACGCGCTCCTCGCAATGACCGGACGCGACAGTGACCGCGTCCGGTCGGAGTCTAGTAAGCTCCTTTGACGACCGGACGCGTCCGATCGTGTGTGACCGGACACGCACCGCGTCCGGTCGTCCTTGCGAAACTGCAAAAACCTCAGGGTGCCTGACCGGACGCGCCAGTCCCGCGAGTGACCGGACGCACCGGTTGCAAACCCTAACCCGCGCGCCTGACTGCTGCGCTGTACTAACCGGACGCGTCCGGTCACACCTTGACCGCGTCCGGTGCAGCGTCCGGTCACCTCTGTGACCTCCGTTCGCCTCCGTTTCTTTTCCGACTTCCGGCGTAGTGGAAAATAGGCATTTCATTTCCCCGAAATCACCTGAATCCCGCGCTCGCACGCTCAGCAGGAGGGAGAGAGGAACCCAAACCCCTCTCTACCCGCAAACCACAGCGCGACCAATGCCACCTTTGCAAATGTGCCAACACCAACAAGTGTACATCTCCATGTGCTTGTGTGTTAGCTTTTTCTCAAACATTTTCAAAGGTTTTCCAGTTAGCTCACTAGGCCCTACATGCAATGCACTTCATGAATTCACCTAGTGGCACCCATACGTCGAATAACCGATAAGACTTCCCCTCTTAATAGTTCGGCTATCGATCCTAAACCACTCACACCCTCTATGGTGTCTTGAGTGTAAAACAAAATGGCCCTATGGTTATACCTTTGCCTTGAGCCCATTTTGTTTCTCCAAATGATATGATCCACTTCATATTATCACATGACCGTCTCGATCCATCGACCTTGACTTCACTTGCTCTTCACCGTTGCATCGGTCCATCGGCGCCAAGTCTTGCTCAAGCTTCACCATCGCATGGTCCTTTGCTTCGAAGCCTCGACTAGCCCTTCACCTTCACAACCGATCCATCGAGCCAAGCTTCATCTTGGTCTTCACCATCTTGGTCATATGAGTCAATGTCATGTCTAATATTCAATGACCACCTTTATCTAAATCATCCACTTAGATACAAAAGGTTAGTCCTATGTTTCATCAATTAGCCAAAACCAAACTAGGGACTTTCAATCTCCCCCTTTTTGGTAATTGATGACAACCCTCACAAAGATGATTTTGATAATAGTTTTGAACTTGTCATACTTGTCCAATCATTTTGCTCATGAGTAAAGTTTGGACAATTATCACAAGCTCGGTTTTGGTAGCATTAGCTCCCCCTACATATGTGCATAGAGTTTGGATTGAAAGCTTTGCACATATGCATGGATAGAAGTGTTGGGAGAGTAATTCTACCAAAATGATGCTAAGGTGTAAGAAATGGACCTTTGAAGCGTGATACCAATCGGAGTTGCCTTTTACACCATCCTTAGCATCACGAAGTAACTAGACATCCAACAAGACTCAAGAACCCCGTGAGATCAACATTATATGTAAAGGTTCTTGGACCACTTGTAAAAAACCTTAGGCATGTCTAGATACCACATGTAAAACTATTCCTATGCATGCTAGTAGATCATTTCATCATTCAAGTTCTATACTAGCATTGCACCACACAAGCATGTATATTGAATTTAAATACATGTGCAATGAGCAAGTCATATGAAAATGCACAAGCAAATGCAACAACTTTGTTTATGAGCTTGCTCCCCCTACTTGTGTGCATCAAAAATTTTATTTACCCCTTTATCATGTTGAATCATCTTTTTCTCTCCCCCTTTGTCAACAACTTACCCAAAAATGGGATCAAATTGTGGAGAGAAGAACAATGTTTGATGGAGTAGGTTAAAATTTATCAAATTTGGTTCAACCTAGAATACTTGCCAAAGTTATTTAATTCGATTTGAACCAAAGACAAGCTTCTTCACACCTCATAAATAAGGGTTATCTTGCCTATGTTGAATTAAACACTTATAGCAAATCTTCTAGATTCAACACTAGGTGTGCAAGCTCACAAACATGTCATATGCCACCACTAGATCAAATCAAACATAGAGACAATAGTGGTAACATATATCCATCAAATTCATTTGATTTATCATGAATGCTCATGCATACCACTTATTATGTCTACATGCTCTAGCAAGTCCTTAGCATAGGATGAATGACATGTCAATCAACTTTACCTTGCAATGTCGAAGGAGAGGCATGTCAATAAGTGAGTGGGGTGCATTCAACTCATGTTTGAGAAATCAAGAATATTCAATTCATTCCTTAGCTTGCAAAACCTCTTTTCATCAAGTGGCTTAGTTAGAATATCGGCAAGTTGATCATCAGTGCCAACACTCTCAATGGCAATATCTCCCTTTTGTTGATGATCTCTAATGAAATGATGTCTTATGTCAATATGCTTTGTTCTTCCATGTTGAACCGGGTTTTGTATCATCTTGATTGCACTCTCATTATCACATAGCAATGGCACATTCTTGAAGTTGAGGCCATAATCCTTCAAAGTTGATTTCATCCATAGCAATTGTGCACAACAACTCCCCGCACTCACATATTCGGCTTCGGCGGTAGAGATTGCCACACTATTTTGTTTCTTTGAGGACCATGACACAAGTGATCTTCCAAGTAATTGACATGTGCCACTTGTGCTCTTTCTATTGATCTTGCAACCCCCATAGTCGAAGTCCGAATATCCAATCAATTCAAACTTTGATCCCTTGGGATACCATAGTCCAACATCTCTTGTTTGCTTCAAGTACCTCAATATTCTCTTTGCGGCCGTGAGATGACTCTCTCTAGGTGAGGCTTGATATCTAGCACACATGCAAACACTAAACATGACATCCGGCCTTGATGCGGTGACATAGAGTAGACTTCCAATCAAAGACCGATATTCCTTTTGATTCACCATATTGCCATCAAAATCACTATCCAAATTGCCATTTGTACCCATTGGAGTTGAAATTGGCTTTGCATCTTGCATTCCAAACTTCTTCAACATGTCCCTTATGTATTTCCCTTGACTCACAAATGTCCCATTCTTCAATTGCTTTACTTGGAGACCAAGGAAGTAGCTAAGTTCACCAATCATAGACATTTCAAACTCTTTGGCCATCATAGCACCAAACTCTTCACAATAAGCTTGATCGGTTGATCCAAAGATGATGTCATCAACATATATTTGCACTATGAATAGATCATTCATAATCTTCTTGGTGAATAGAGTTGTATCAACCTTGCCCATCTTGAATCCCTTAGAGAGAAGGAAATCCCTTAGCCTCTCATACCATGCTCTAGGTGCTTGCTTTAAGCCATATAAAGCCTTCTTTAACTTGTACACATGGTTGGGTTTCTTGTCATCTTCAAATCCGGGCGGTTGCTCAACGAAGACTAACTCATTGATAATTCCATTGAGAAATGCACTTTTGACATCCATTTGATATAGTTTGATGTTGTGTGCACAAACATAAGCCAATAGAATCCTTATTGCCTCCAATCTTGCCACGGGAGCATATGTCTCATCATAGTCAAGACCTTCAACTTGAGTGTAACCTTGAGCAACTAGTCTTGCTTTGTTTCTCACTACAATGCCATCTTGATCTTGCTTGTTTTTGAACACCCACTTGGTTCCAATCACATTGTAGTCATTTGGCCTTTCTACCAACTCCCAAACATCATTTCTTGTGACATTGTTAAGCTCTTCTTGCATAGCCATGATCCAATCGGCATCCCTCAAAGCTTCTTCTATCTTCTTTGGTTCTATGGTTGACACAAATGATGCATGCTCACAAAACATAGCCAATCTTGATCTTGTTTGCACACCACTTCTAATATCACCAATAACACTATCAATGGGATGATCTCTTGCAACATGTTGTGGTTGGAGTACTTGCACTTGATTGCTTGAGCTTGGTTGATCACTTGATGTATCTCGATGAGAAGAACTAGCACCATGATCTTGCACTTGAGAGTCACTAACTAGCTTGAATGGTGAATTGAGCACTTGATCTTTATCATCATCTTGAATATCAATTACTTGCTTTGCTCTAATGTCTCCAATGTCCATGTTCTTCATTGCTTCCACTAATAGAGTTCCACCAATATCATCTAGATTTTCTTCTTCATCTTGTGACCCATTGGTTTCATCAAATTGCACATCATGGACTTCTTCTAGAGTGCCACTTGAGTTGTTCCAAACTCTATAAGCTTTGCTTGTAGTTGAATAACCAAGTAGGAAACCCTCATCGCATCTCTTGTCAAACTTCCCCAATCTAGTGCCTTTCTTCAAGATATAGCATTTGCAACCAAAAACCCTAAAATAAGAAATATTGGGCTTTCTTCCATGAAGTAGCTCATATGGGGTCTTCTCTAGCAATGGATGACAATATAGTCTATTGATGTAGTAGCAAGCGGTATTGATTGCTTCATCCCAAAATGATTGACTCACATTGTACTCATGAAGCATTGATCTAGCCATATCAAGCAATGTTCTATTCTTCCTCTCAACTAGGCCATTTGATTGTGGAGTATATTTGGCCGAGAATTGATGTCCAATACCATAATGATCACAAAGTTCTTCAATTCTTGTATTCTTGAACTCACTTCCATTGTCACTTCTCACTTTCTTGATTCTAATCTCAAACTCATTGTGAACTCTAGTGAGAAATGTCTTGAAAGTGTCAAACACTTCACTTTTGTCACTAAGAAAGAATACCCATGTGAATCTTGTGAAGTCATCCACTATGACAAAGCCATACTTGTTGCCGCCTATGCTTGTATATGTTGTTGGCCCAAAAAGATCCATGTGCATCAACTCAAATGCTTTGCATGTGCTCATTGTACTCTTCTTTGGATGTGAGCTTCCAACTTGCTTCCCGGCTTGACATGCACTACAAAGCTTATTCTTCTCAAATTCAACATCTTTCAAACCATTGACAAGATTGTGAGTTGTAAGCTTCTTCAATTGTTTCATGCCAACATGATCAAGCCTTCTATGCCAAAGCCAACCCATGCTTGATTTTGAGACTAAGCAAGTTGTCAACGAAGTTTCTCTAGCATTGAAGTCAACTAGGTAGAGATTCTCATATCTAAAGCCCTTGAATGCCACATTTGAACCATCCACACTAATAACTTCCACATCATCAACCCCAAAGATGCATTTGTAGCCTAGATCACATATTTGTGCCACGGATAGAAGATTGAAATCCAAGCTTTCAACTAGCAACACATTGGAGATACTCATGTCATTTGATATTGCAATCTTGCCCAAGCCAATAACCTTGCCTTTCTTGTTATTGCCAAATGTGATAGAATCAACACCACTATCATTGTCATTGATTGAGTCAAACATTCTTGATGTACCGGTCATGTGTTGAGTGCACCCACTATCAATAATCCAATGCCTTCCTCCGGCTTTGTAATTGACCTATAAGCAAATCAATGAAGCTTAGGTACCCACTTTTGCTTGGGTCCTTGTAGGTTAGTAACTAAGCTCTTTGGTACCCAAATAGCCTTCTTCTTTGGGCCCACAATTGGTGTACCAACAAACTTAGCTTGCACACCCTTCACACCCTTGGTAAGCACATAGCAAGAATCAAAAGATATAGCATTAACAAGGTTCTTGCTTTGGTTCTTTTTATTGCAATTATGCTCTAGGTGCCCAACTTGCTTGCATCTATTGCAAAAACGACCATTGCCCTTCACAAAGCTAGGCTTTGGAGTTGCAAAGGCCGACTTGCCTTTCTTGGGGGTGTAGCCCAATCCCTCTTTGTTAAGAGAGAACCTTTGGCTACCCAAGCACTTAAGCAAGCGGGCCTCACCACCATAGGCCTTGCCTAGGGCGTGAGTGAGCTCATCCACCTCTCTCTTGAGAGTCTCATTCTCAACCATTAGTGAGGCATCACAAGTGAAACCATCACTAGTAGTGGAGGTAGAGTTAGTGGTGGTGGATGAAGAGCTACAAGAAGGGTTATCGTTTGACATGATGATAGGTTCATTAAAGGATTCATCAATTATATCACATGTAACACCTATATCACATGATACAACAACCTCCTTCTTTGCTTGTTGCTCAAGTAGCAATGAGTGAGCCTTTTCAAGCTTGGAATGAGCCTTACCAAGATCCTCATGGTCTTCCACTAGACTCTCATGAGTGGTCTTAAGCTCACTAAGGACTTTCTCAAGTATTGCTACTTTCATTGAAAGTTTCTTACACTCCTTGTCCTTCGCAATGGCTATGTCTCTAGTTTGTTGCATCAAGTCATATAGTTGTTCTTTAGTTGGTTCATCATCATCTTTTTCATTTTCATTATCACTATCATGAACATATTCCATTTCACTTTCGTTATCACTCTCATCATATAATACCTTAGCTTCTTTAGCCATGAAGCATGAAGAGGATGAATCAAATAGTGATGGCTTCTTGTTGATAGCAATGGAAGCAAAAGCCTTGTTGGATGATTCGTCTTCTTCTTCATCATCACTTTCCCAAGTGACCACATAGGCACCATTTTTGCCTTTCTTGAATGTCATCTTGGCTTCTCTCTTCTTCTTCTCGAACTTGTCCCTCTTGTTGTTCTTCTTCTTGTCATAGGGACATTCGGCTTGAAGGTGTTCGGTGCTATCACAATTGAAGCACTTCCTTTGTTGCTCATTTCTTTTGAAGTTGTCATTTCTCTTCTTAAAGCCTCTTCTCTTGATGAACATGTGACCCATCTTCTTGACTACAAGAGCAAGTGCCTCATCATCAATTTCAAATTCCCCATTTTCATTGTTGTCTTCTTCTTCTTCAATGATGGTAGCTTTGCCCTTGGAGGAGGTGGCCTTGAATGCCACGGTCTTCTTCTTCTTCTCATCTTCCACCTTCTCCTTGTCATCAACATCTTGATCATATTTGTCATAGGTCAATACTTCACCAAGCAAATCATTAGGCTTCATTGCTTCAAGCCCATCTCTTTGCAACATCATGATCAACATCTTGAATCTTCTAGGTAAGCTCAATAAGAACTTATGACAAAAATCTTGATCTTGAGTCTTGTGCCCTAAGCTCTTGAGATCATTGACTATCACTTGCAATCTATGAAACATTTCAATGATTGTTTCATCATCCTTTTTCTTGAAGTTCTCAAACTCACTCTTGAGCCCATATAGCTTGGCACTCTTCACAACCTTAGTGCCTTCATATGTCTCACTCAACCTTGTCCATACTTCACTAGCCAATTCCAAATCCTTGATGCCCTCAAACACTTTTGTGTCAATACCATTGTAGAGTGTATTGAGAGCCATTCTATTGCATGTTCTATTTGCTCTATCTTCATCGGTGAGATGATCGGGATCAATGATAGCAAAATCATTCTCGGTGACTTGCAATACTCTCTCATGAATAGAACCAAGGTACATTGTCATCTTTCTCTTCCAATGAGCAAAAGAACTAACACCATCAAAGAACGGTGGCTTGCCCCCAACATGATTGAACACAATTTGAGCCATTTTTCACACCGAAGGATGTTAAGCCTTGATTGAAACGGTGACCACGGCTCCGATACCACTTGTAAGGTCCTAGATGGCTAGAGGGGGGGTGAATAGCCTATAAAAATTCTACAAAAACCACTAAGCAAACTTGTTAGAACAACAAACGGCGTAAAGCGAGTTTTGCTTAGCCAAAGGTTGTGATGCAAGCCTCCTATCCACAAGTCTAGTAGATTATGATCTCTAGTTCACACAAGAGCTATGTCACTAAACTAACACTAGAGAACAAGCTAAACAAAACTACTAGCAAAGCTACCACTAGAGCTACACAAGATAATCTAGTAAAAGTAAGTGCAAGAGAGGATTATGATTCTTATACCGACGGTGGAGTGAAGATGTTGCCAATCACCAAGATGATATACAATCAATCAATATTGATAACAACACAATATGAAGGCCAATCACCGGGAGACAAGAGACACAATATTTTGTTCACCCGGTGTTCACTTGTGCACCGACAAGCTACGTCACCGGTTGTGTCGACCAACACTTAGATGGTTCCTCGGTGTGACCCTCAAGTCACTTGCCCCTCAAGGCACGCCCCGCAAGGCACCGCAAGACACCACTCTCAAGTGAGGTAACTCAATGACACGCGGATTCCACTAGAGTTGCCTTTGGCGTCCCGCCGAGGAAAGCACAAGAACCTCTCACAATCAACCGGAGGTGGCCAAGAACAATCACCTTCTCTTGCCAATGCCTCCAACAATCTCCAAGCCGGCTAGGAGCGGTACTCTCCAAGAGTAACAAGAAATCCACCGGCTAAACCACCCACAAGTGCCACTAGATGCCCTCAAGCTATGCAATGCACTTTGGGATCACTCAATCTCACTTTTGATTTGCAATCAAGCAAGAGAGATGAGTGGGAGGAGTAGCTCTAGCTCAAAGGATGCACAAGAGTGTTAGAAATGCCAAGAGGCCTCCCCAAGGGCCGGCCAACAAGTATTTATAAGCATCCCAAACAAATAGAGCCGTTGCAACTCCACTGACCGTTTTTTCGGGACGACCGGACGCGTCGGTCGAAACTGACCGGACGCGCTTCACCGCGTCCGGTCGCCCTGCGACGTCCACGTGTCCACCGATTTCAAACGCGACCGTTAGATCCTCCAACGGTCACTGCGCGCCAACGGTCAAACGCGATGACCGGACGCGCAGCTCAACCGACCGGACACGCCGGTCGCACAGTACCGCGCGCCCGCGAAGCAACGACCGGACGCGCTCCTCGCAATGACCGGACGCGACAGTGACCGCGTCCGGTCGGAGTCTAGTAAGCTCCTTTGACGACCGGACGCGTCCGATCGTGTGTGACCGGACGCGCACCGCGTCCGATCGTCCTTGCGAAACTGCAAAAACGTCAGGGTGCCTGACCGGACGCGCCGGTTCCGCGATTGACCGGACGCGCCGGTTGCAAACCCTAACCCGCGCGCCTGACTGCTGCGCTGTACTGACCGGACGCGTCCGGTCACACCGTGACCGCGTCCGGTGCAGCGTCCGGTCACCTCTGTGACCTCCGTTCGCCTCCGTTTCTTTTCCGACTTCCGGCGTAGTGGAAAATAGGCATTTCATTTCCCCGAAATCGCCTGAATCCCGCGCTCGCACGCTCAGCGGGAGGGAGAGAGGAACCCAAACCCCTCTCTACCCGCAAACCACAGCGCGACCAATGCCACCTTTGCAAATGTGCCAACACCAACAAGTGTACATCTCCATGTGCTTGTGTGTTAGCTTTTTCTCAAACATTTTCAAAGGTTTTCCAGTTAGCTCACTAGGCCCTACATGCAATGCACTTCATGAATTCACCTAGTGGCACCCATGCGTCGAATAACCGATAAGACTTCCCCTCTTAATAGTTCGGCTATCGATCCTAAACCACTCACACCCTCTATGGTGTCTTGAGTGTAAAACAAAATGGCCCTATGGTTATACCTTTGCCTTGAGCCCATTTTGTTTCTCCAAATGATATGATCCACTTCATATCATCACATGACCGTCTCGATCCATCGACCTTGACTTCACTTGCTCTTCACCGTTGCATCGGTCCATCGGCGCCAAGTCTTGCTCAAGCTTCACCATCGCATGGTCCTTTGCTTCGAAGCCTCGACTAGCCCTTCACCTTCACAACCGATCCATCGAGCCAAGCTTCATCTTGGTCTTCACCATCTTGGTCATATGAGTCAATGTAATGTCTCATATTCAATGACCACCTTTATCTAAATCATCCACTTAGATACAAAGGTTAGTCCTAGGTTTCATCAATTAGCCAAAACCAAACTAGGGACTTTCAGCAAGTCATAAATAAAGCAAAGTCAGCAATTCTTTTCAGTAAGAATACACAGTCGGATCAAAAGAAAAAGGTTTGTGATTTGCTACAAGCGACAGAGGAGACTACGGATGAGAAGTATTTGGGCTTGCCAGTGCATGTGGGGCAGTCGAAGACGAACACATTTGCTTATCTGAAGGACAGGATTTGGAAGCGTATACAAGGTTGGAATGAAAAATTTTTATCATGGGCGGGCAAAGAGATTTTGATCAAAGTCATGGCTCAAGCTATACCCACCTTTGCTATGGGTTGCTTCGATCTATCTAAGACTTTGTGTGATCAGATTGGTGCTATGATTTGCCGGTTCTGGTGGAATCATCAAGAAGGCAAGCACAAAATTCATTGGCTGAGCAAGGAGCAGATGCTTAAGCCAAAGGAGGAAGGAGGATTGGGGTTCAAAGATATTCACTTGTTCAACATGGCTATGCTCGCTAAACAAGTTTGGTGTCTCTGGCAACAACCTGCTTCTTTGTGTGCTCGGGTGTTGAAAGCAAAGTATTTTCCCAACTCCTCAGTTTTGGGAGCTAAGCCAAAGTCGGGCATGTCGTATTCCTGGAGGAGCATTCTTGGTGGTCTTGAGATTGTGAAAAAGGGAATGATATGGGGGGTCGGTGACGGGGCTAGACTGAACATCTGGTTAGACCCCTGGATTCCAAGGGATTTCTCTAGCAGACCTATCACTCCTCGCGGACGCAACCTATTGTTAGAAGTGTCAGAGCTAATTGATCCTTACACTGGTCAGTGGGACGCACAGCTGGTCAGTGATACTTTCTGGGAGGAGGATGCAAGTCTGATTCTTGCCTTCCTATCCATCAAGGCCAGGATAACCTATTAGCTTGGCATTTTGATAAGCACGGCTTGTTCAGTGTTAAAGTGCATATAAGGTTGCTAAGCTAATTCATTGAGAAATGGCAAAAGTAGCGGACAGCAGGGAGGGAGTTCGAACTGTCCAAACCGACTGTGGAAGGATATCTGGAGCCTGAAATGCCTAAACAAAATTAAACACTTCTTCTGGAGGTTTGCCCATAATAGCCACTTGCTTAGAAGTAATCTTGTTCGCCGTGGTATGAAAATTCCAATGAGATGCCCTGTCTGTAACCACTTGGAGGAAGATGGTGGACATCTGTTCTTTAAGTGCAAATTGACAAAGCAGCTGTGGCATCTGCTAGGCCTGGAAGCTAAGAGAGAAGCATTAGCGTCTATCCAAACAACCATTGGAGCCACTGAGGTTATTATGCAAGCCCGGGAACACAAGAAACTGATGATGATCATTACCTTGTGGTTCACATGGTCTGAAAGAAACATGATCAGAGAGGAGGGGATACGTCAAGTCCCCAAGTCCTTGCCAGACTTGTTGAATTGTACGTGAAGGAGAATACTATGCCATCTTGTGAGCCAGTGGTGAGAATGGGGCGCCAGTTGAGTCATTGGACAAAGCTGCCAGGAAATACTCTTAAGATGAATTGTGACACATCCTTCTTCCTTGACGAGCTAACAGGAAGCTGGGGGGCCCTTATCAGGGACAGTGATGGTGACTTGGTTCTCTCAGGTAGAGGCCGAATTAACCATATTCTCAGTCCTTTCCATGCTAAGTTAATAACTTGTCTCCAAGGGATCCAACTGGCGGTGAATTTAGGCATTGGTCGAATCATTGTAGAGACCGATGCCCAGGAGGTTGTGAAGGCCATCATGTCGAGTTCATATGATGGGTCGGCTGCTAGCCTGCTAATTAGCGAGATCAAGTCGCTGGTGGATTCAAACTTTCTTTATTTCGAGTGTGTTCATGTGGTAGAATTTGTAATAGAGCCGCTCGTGAGTTGGCTAAGCTAGGCTATGCATGTAACGAGGGCGATGAGGTGATTACCACTTCTGTCCCTAACGATGTAACTGTGATCGTTGCTAACGATTTGTTAGCAAATGAGTAATGAAGAGAGAAACTCAGATTCAAACAAATACTTGATCTTAGACGTGGCAAAACGTGACCGGCTAAAGAGGACCTTATTCTCTCACCTGCAGGCTTTGTCGGGTATGATCCAGGACCAGGTCACGTCGCGCCGAGTTGCAATTGCATCACGCCAGGCGTGGACACAAGCAAAAGGACAATCCGTGCATTATTATTATATTATACGAGAGACAGCCGAAAATGCAAGAGGAGCTGCATTGAAATACACAGCCGTAGGTGGACATAATTAGCAAAGACCGAACCCAACTGCTCCAGAATAACGCCTTGTTTAAATGCACCCTAAAAGTTAAAATTTTTTCACTCTCTCTCCATCACATCAATCTTTGGACCCATGCATGAAGTAGTAAATATATATAAAAAATAACTAATTACACAGTTTAGTTGAAAATCACGAGATGAATCTTTTGAGCCTAGTTGGTCCACGATTAGACAATATTTGTCAAATAAGACGAAAGTGGTACTATTTATCGGGTTTATTTTTTTTGCAATCTAAACGTGGCCTAAATTGAAAATTTCCATGTATTCGGAAGATAACAAGAAACCAAAATTAGCGAAGTGTCTGAACAGAAATTATGTCTCAGCAGAGAAGAGAATACTCCAATCATTGTCTGCAGGTAGTTCAGGCCAATAACCCTACCTAGACCCAGTTTAGATGCAAAAAAATTTACAAAATTTTTCAAAATTTCCCGTCACATCGAATCTTTAGACACATGCATGGAGTATTAAATATAGATAAAAAATAAAACTAATTACACAGTTTAGACGAAATTCACGAGACGAATCTTTTAAGCCTAATTAGTCTATGATTGGACACTAATTGCCAAATAACAACGAAAAATGCTACAGGAGCATTTTGCAAAAAATTTTGCATCTCAACGCAGCCCTAATGCGATTTTGGGGTCCATCATGACATCACTTACTAATTAATATTCATCATAAGTCGGCTGAAAAACACTGTTGGCTGATTTTTTGTGAGAGAAAAATACTGTTCCGGCTGAAAAAACAAGCTGAATAAGACGGATTATAAGCCTAATGAACAGGGCGTGCGATGCATTTGCAGGTGGGTCATTGTCTGAAAATCCTGCTCCTTCCACCTACGGAGTACCAACGAACACTAACAGATTTCTTGTGATTCGATTGACGGCTAACTGTGCCAGTTTAGAAGATCTGGTTTAGGCAATCATTGGAAGGAGCGGTTAGAACCGAATCATCGGATCAGATCATGTCTGCGGTTTGTAGAGACGAAGGATTGTCGTTGGCTCGCCTAAATTTTAATTATTTTTAGATTTCTTTGCCAAATTAATCAAACACGACAGTTTGGCCGAGTGGTCTAAGGCGCCAGATTTAGGCTCTGGTCCGAAAGGGCGTGGGTTCAAATCCCACAGCTGTCAGCTTTTTTTCCTATTCTTTTTCTATATCATCTTTTTTTGTTTTGCTTTTTTGTGTGCCCTTTTTCTATATTTTCTAGATAACTATGATGCCATCTTATCCTGTATTTTCCAGATATTCTGAGGCCATCTTATCTTTAATATCCTTTGGCTGTGCAAATAATCATCTCAACATTTCCTTTTCCTTTTGTATATCATCTTTTTTTTGCTTTTTTTGTGTGCCCTTTTTCGATATTTTCTAGATAATTATCATGCCATCTTATCCTATATTTTCTACATATTCTGAGGCCATCTTATCTTTAATACCCTTTGGCTGTGCAAATAATCATCTCAACATTTCCTTTTCTTTTTCTATATCATCTTGTTTTTTTTATTTCTTGTGTGCCCTTTTTCTATATTTTCTAGATAATTATGATGCCATCTTATCCTATATTTTCTAGATATTTTGAGGCCATCTTATCTTTAATATCCTTTGGCTGTGCAAATAATTATCTCAACATATATGAGGTTCTTCGACAGTTCCATGGATACTGGAAATATTTCAGTGGGGATGTGCAGAGCCCAACTTGATTAAAGAAAACAGTAAAATACAGTATTCTTTGGAGGGAACACATTATGGGGTGGCTATGGAAGGATTTCTCTTTTTGTTTGGGGCTATGCATGCATATTGAAAATTTGAAAGCAGACCAAGTAATCTATACTCTATAATCTTCAGAGAGAGAGATAAAGAGATCCAAATAGCTAAATAGGCCAAGCATAACCACTAACCAGAGCCCAGAGAGGCGTGTGCGGGCTGAAGTTGAACGTGCAGGGCATAGACTGAGCCCAGTTAGTTTGGTGCCATGCGTCATTGATCTAATTATATATTATATTCAACTAGCAAACATATCCATGCATTGTAATGAGACATATAATTTGTTTGTGATGGTGTTAATGATAATAAATTAGATATTTTTGTTGAATTTAATTGACCTTGACATAATTTTAAATTAAATAGTAAATTCCAAGGCCCGTATTAGATGCTAGTACAATGAAGGATTCATTCGTGGGAGAAGGTGGTAGGAGATTGACTCAACTTAAACTGATGGCTATTGTGCGCATCAATTAAGAAAGGTGGAAGGCGAGCCACACGTCTACACGCGTGCCACGACGTGCATAGGCTCGGATAGCTAAGCCATGACATGAGTGGTATGGTACCCATGATGGTTTTGCAGCACCAAACTCAAAACAAAGAAGTGTGAGAGTGGGAGATGACAAGTCAATGGATGGAAGATGAGTGAAAGACGGTGGACCAAACTCAAAACGAGAAGGGTGAGAGAGTGATGATGGATTGAGGATGGAAGAGGAGGGAGGGAGGGACGGACGGACGGACGGAGCACTATCAGTTTTCCATTTGCGCGTATCAGATTACGCGATACTTGTTTACCGAGGTGGCTGAAACAAATGCCTAGCACTGTAATTCATCACCCGTGTGATCATATCAGATACATTTCCCCCAACTAAACACCATCTAAAAATTTTGGAGAGGGAAATGTTTACACTTTAATATTAGAAGATTTAGATGTAGATTATCTACGATATAATGATCTCATTATGCGCACAATAAAATCTAGGGAAAGAGAAGGCTTCTCAAGTGGGTCATAACTTTTTTTTAACGGTAACAGGAGGGGTGCCTTGCCAAGTCTTGTCGACCCACTTTTTTTAAAAAAAAAATCTAGGGAAAGAGAAGTCTTCTCAAGTCTTGTTTTTTTAAATCTTCTCAGGCGGCTTCTCAAGTCTTGTCGAGGTCAATAACAAATGCCAGGAAAACAAAACTTTCCCGCCGCCGCCCGGCGCCACCATTAAACAACTCCAGCAAGGTGGGGAGGACCGTACCGGAAGAGATCGGGAGCAAAAAATCAGACCATATTTTCCCCCGTGAGGCATGAATCCAGTGGCCCAAGCTCCCAACGAAACAGACAAGAACCAATCCGCCCAGGGACCGATGGAGCCCGATCCGTTCGAGTCGCCAGCCAGGGGCGCGGCGGCGCCGCAGTCCTCATCCTCGTCGCTGATCTTCCTTGGCACGGGCTGCTCCGGCGCGCTGCCCGACACACGGTGCCTCCTCAAGCCGTCCACGCCGCCCTGCGACGTCTGTTCCATGGGCGTCTCCCTCCCTCCGGAGCGGAACCCCAACTACAGGTGCGCACAGTACTTATACGGGCAACGAATTTCAGCTTCAATTAACGTGATTTAATCCATTTGACGCTTCACTTTCCTAGAAATACAATTTTAAATTTAGTTAAAGTTCATTTTCCAACCTCCAAATTACACAATAGTCCAATTTTCAACATCTAATTATGAAAACCGGACAATTTGGTCCTTTAGCTAGTTTCCCACGTAGTTTTATATTTTCTGAAAATGATTAAAATTTTCCTTAGTATAAAAAAATCATAACTAATTTATTTTAAATAAGATAAATATGAAACTAGTTCCATTTTTCCTTTTAAAGATGTTATCTATTCGTTGTTCACTCTATTTAAATTTATTTGAAACTTATTTATTTCTATTTTCTATTGTCATACTGCTTGTATTGAAACACTAAGAACATGAACAAATAAGTTTCAAATAACTCCAAATAGAGCACTAATGATAGATAAAAATTTTAGAAAAAAGCTTTGTATTGGTTTCACTTTTTTCTAATTTAAGATAAATTACTTACGATTTTTAGATATTGAACCACTTTTTATTTTATTTTTAGAGAAAATATAAAGTTAGCATTGAAACTAGTTAGAGGACCAAATTTGTTCGGTTTCAACAATTGTAGGGCTTTTGGTACCTGATTTTTGTGGTTCAACATTGAAAATAGAGCTAACGTGGAAGTTAAAGGTTGAAAAATGTACTTCACCCTTAAAATTTTGCTCCCAGAAGATATGTCCTTTTCCCCTCACATTAATGTTCTATAGATATATTTAGATAACTTTGTGAGGGCACTTTGTTGATTTTATAGTAGGAAAGTAGAGAACCTTGGTACACGTGCATTGGTCATAGAACATCCTACACTCCTACTAGTGCTTAGTACTGACAAAATGCATATGCCCGTTTGCTTTCAGGCTGAACACCTCCCTCTTGATAGACTATTGCCATGACGAAACCCACAAGTACATCCTAATTGACATTGGCAAGACCTTCAGAGAACAAGTTCTCCGGTGGTTTGTTCACCACAAAGTTCCTTCCGTTGACTCAGTGAGATTTTTGACAGTGCATTTTTCTGAAAACAACTGATGCTCACCCTCAATTCTCTTGACAGCAGCACTAAGAGGGTACTCTGCACTGCAGATCATTCTGACTCATGAGCACGCGGATGCTGTCTTAGGCCTTGATGAAGTCTGGATGGTACAACCAAGAAATGGCAGAAATGACATTGAACAAATTCCTATTTTTCTCACACAATTCACCATGGACAGGTTCACCTTCACCTCATTCTTTCTTAGTGCACTGAATGACCGTTGAATAACTCATTAGTCACCAACACAATGTGTCATGTAATAACAACCACCAAATTTACAGTATCGCGAGAAGGTTCCCCTACTTGATGGAGCAGAAGCCAGAGGATGGCGATGAAGATGCCCAAGCCGCGAAAATTGACTGGAGGATAATTGAGGATGATGTCGACAAACCGTTTGTAGCATCAGGGCTAGAGTTTGTGCCGTTGCCGGTAACAACAACCAGCGTTGTTAAGCAATATCTGATCTTGTTACTTTTTTGCCTTCTGGAATGGTGTTAGCTTGCTATTCTATGTTCAGGTAATGCACGGAGAGGGGAATATTTGTTTAGGCTTTTTATTTAGGAGGAGAGCCAGAGTTGCATATTTATCTGATGTTTCAAGATTTCTACCTAAAACTGAGCATGGTAAAAAAGTAATTCTTGGCCCATAATCCTTTCTTCAGATAATTAGAGTACTTGTTCTTATGGATTATAGATAGGAGAATTTTAATCAATACGGCATGGCGTTTTTCAGTGACATGTTAAAGGCATAATTTGTAATGAAACAGAAGATGATACTTATCTTTTCAGTTGCATCCAAAATTCTCGACATTATTTATGAATCTGGCTGATAATGCAGCAGGTTATTTTTCTATTGTTGTTGCTGAAACTTGTATGCAAAATGCTATAGGTGGGGTATTGAACAAAAAAAAAATCTACACACCAACTCCAGTTATTTCATCTGGTCAAATTCAATGGTACCACTTTTCAGTATGTTTCTCGGAGACCAGAGTCTTAGTATATGTATATGTGAGCTATCAGATAGTTTTAACAAGATTGCAAACACATAATTTCACACGGCAAAAAGTCTAGCGTTTTTTGTAGTTGGATCTCTTGTTTCTTGCATATTTTCCTGCTCCATGTCACTGAGTGGAATATAATGCTGAATTGCTGATGCTGTCTGCCTCTAGTTATTTTAAAGTCTGGTGCTGGACAGCTTGACCTTCTTATACTAGAAGCAAACGCTTTGCATGGAGTCGTAAGTGTCCCACATTTCGTGTCATTGATGAATACAAAATTGCTGATTATCTGATACAGTTAAAGTCCAAATGCTGTCAAATATGTTGATGGTCTGACATGGGTTTCATGTTCTGAACAGGGAGATTCTTTCAGCACCCATTTAACTCTGAGTGAGGTTATTTTTCAAGGACTTCTTAATATTTTCCTTGAAGTTTTTTAATCAGATTCTCTTAACAAACTGTCAAGTGTTTCTTGTGGGGGGAAAGTAATTTGTTCTTCAGCATGAAACCAATGTTCTATTTTTGCAGAGTCTTGATGCTATCAAGAGGATCCGTCCTAAACGAGCTCTGTTGATTGGGATGAGGCATTTTTTTGAGCATCAGAGAGAAAACCAGATGTTGGCAGAATGGTCTATCAGGTATGGAATTGTTACATTTTCCCTTAATTTTATCTAAGCAAAAGGCCTTGTCTCATGCGTAATCTTTTCTGATTATAGAGAAGGAATACCGATACAACTGGCTCATGACGGCCTGCGTGTATTCATTGATTTGTAATAGGGTATAAAAGGTCACTTTGCAATATTCAAGGACTATTGTATTCGTTGGTACTACTCCGTTCTAATTTATAGGTCGTTTTGACTTTTCTAGATACACAACTTTTATTATGTATCTAGACATATGCTATATCTAAGTGCATAACAAAAGCTATGTACCTAGAAAAGCCAAAACGACCTATAGTTTTGGACAGAGGGTGTACCTTTGAACAATTTCAATGATGTCGTTGCAGATTACAGCATCCTTATGACCATATCTCTGTTGATGATTAAATGAAGATCTCCCAGACCAGTAGTCTAGCAATTATTTTGTGATTTTTTTATGTGTCCAAAAGATTGTAAGTTTACTCAAGTTGCTATTCTTTATACACTACAGTATATTATATTGTTCTCGTAGATGTTGTTAATTGGATCACACAATGATGTCCTAAGCCAACAGTAAATAAAAGAGTATGGATGTGGTAACAAGTTAAGGGATGCATTGTGTATAGTATGAGCTTTCAAGTTGTGAACTTCTGACTTCCTTTACTTGAAACTCTCTGCTTGTGTATATTTGCCAGCATGGCATTAGTATTTTGTTGTTGGAATATTTTTGTTATCTCCTTATTTTTTTAACAGTATTACTATACAAGCAACTTATTTATACAACTTGTTACAATGAAGGGACCAAAAGGCTCAAATCACCTTGTTGTCACATAGTTGTATACTTAGTTATTTAGGGCCTGTGCATGTTTGTTTTAGCTTTACTGGTCTCTGCCAGCTTGAGGCCAGAAGCTGAAACAAACATCCTGTTGAGCTGGCTTTTAAAAAGGGGAAAGTTGCCTTTGGAGAAAATAAACTAAAAGCTGATTCTGAGGAGGTTTTCTGGCTTTTGGTGTGTTGAGAAGTTAGAAATTTATTATAAAAATCAATAGCAAAAGGCCAACAGCTAGAAGCCAAAAGCTGCAACTCAAACAAACAAGCCCGTAATGTTTTGAATAGTTAGTAATTACCAATATTGCAAATGACCTTTTTCGTTTAAAAAATGCAAAGGTTTTAAGTTTGCACACAAAGCCATCCTTTTTGTTGTTGTTTCGCAACCAGTGGTTTGAGAATGAGGTCTCAAGAATCCTTAAAATAGTATCTGACTTTTGTATAAGAAAAAAAATCAATGATTCTACCCGATTTGTTTAAATGTTCTAAACCATCCACCACTCGGTTCACTTTATAACCTGAGGCCATCTGAAGTGGATTTTGCGTGGCATGAATTTCTTCAAGGAAACTCACAAGTAGCCTTGCTAGACAGAGACACCACATATTTGATTTGTTTTAATTTCCTTCTAGTATTTCACTTATTGTTGTATACTTGTAGCTAAGTATGGATAGCTCATGTTGTGTCATAAGAAAGTCAAGACAAGGATATTTCACAGGTTGAAAGATATGCCAACCTGTTAAAAAATGGAACATTGCAGTTCTCGGCATACAAATTTGAAGTATTATATTTCATCAGAGTGTTGATGTTTTTTTAACATAAAACCACCACATTAGAAAAATCCAAGTCTGCCTTATAGAATTAGAGATACAATCCAATAGAGTCAAGGTTGCCCTATTTCTTTTGTCAATAGGATAATTCATTTTTGGGGGCGTTTGGATTCTTTCATTTTATGGAATTGAAATCTACATAATAAATTAGGCTATTTGGATTGGAATTTGATATTCCACCACTTTCCAAAGTTCATTTATAAGCCTATCTCAAATTCATAAGGTGGAAGATGGAAATGGATTCTATAGATCACCATGCTTTGTTTCTACTTTGCAACTTATAACACGTTCTTCAACTCGCTCTCCTACGGTAAAAATGCAACACATAATTATCTTTCTCGTATAGCCAACAATAATATACAAATGTAATCCATATACAACCATATTAGCTTAATTAATATATGTCTAAATTATGATTATTAAAATGAATTCAATTCCAAGGATCCAAAAGGGACCTTAGAGATTTTATAATGGTTTATGGGCATTGTGGAAACTTGAGAAATAACATGTGTTTCCACTTTTCGGAATAGAATGTGGTGGAGTATGTCGTAGCTGTGGCAGCAGGTAAAACATATGCTCAAGAATTGGTCTCTGTTTTGCCTGACATGCTTCCTCGACAAGTTCAGATCATGGGTGTTGAGTTTGGTGCTGATAGGCTCAAGACGGAGATGATTGAGATGGGAAATGTCGCCTGATTTTGCACAATTTGACTCTCGGCAATATGGTGAGTGCTACACCATGTTGGAGTGAGCAGGACACCTGAAGATGCCCATGGATCATGGGAGTGCTAGAGATGAGACGCATGAAGGAGATGCTGGCTGAGACGAAGCCTATGTTAGATTTGCATGATCGATAAGCTCTGCAGCAAGGACACAAGAACATAAATGAACTAGTGCTGTTGCTATTCATACCTTCATTGGACGAGTTAGCCATTGTGGCTTGACGACCCGTGCCTGCTTGGAGCAAACAAGAACGCAATAGAGGCTAGGTGTGGGAAACCCTTCTAGTGTTTCAGGAGCTGCCTAATCTGAGGATTTTACTATTTGGATTCACTAGCTCGAGATGGCTCTGTGATGCCTCTCCATATATCTTTGTTGCTGCACACTGGAGGGTGGAGGGACTCCATTAGTCAATACTGGTGGCTGCTATAGGTATGCTCTTGCTCCTGATCAAGGCGCAGGGCAGACCTCTGAATTTGCACTGTATATCATGTGAACTGCATAGCACAATAGGTCTTTGGAGGTCTTCCTCAGTGCAGCACACAACCAGTAGTAACACTTGTTCTTATGATCAATCCAACAGCCTAACCTGAAGGATGACAGTATGTATGTGATCTGAGATGTACATCCGAACATTTGGAATTCACCAAATGTATGTCATCTGAGATGTACATCTGAACATTTGGAATTCTCCAATGGACCATGATTCAGTAGTTTATGTTCACCCTTCTAGGATGTTTATGTTATCTGAACCTAGTGGTTTTTTATCGTTGGGTTATGTGTGTGTGCTATGTCAAAACTGGAAGCTAGTGGAGCTCTGGGATCAGTGTATTGAAGTCAAACCTGTGCTTTTGGACAGAGGTGTTTTGGTCCTGTAACTCCAAAATAATTAAAAAAATCCTTTATATGTTTTGCTCCAGATGATTTTTTTAGTTGCGGTTAGGATAGATGCTTGCTTGTTTCCATTTACAATTGGATTCTCTGCGGGGGAAAAATCCCACCAAAGCTTTCGATATTTTTGCTTTTGGGATGATTAGCGCCCAGACGTCCGGCCCTATGACCCGTCTAATACTTGCAACAGGAGTCGTCCGATCTTAGCTATGGAACCATGAAATAGCGTAACCAGAAGGAGTGCCTGCCCCCCCCCCCCCCAACATAACGGAACCACGAAATAAAAGGAGCGCCCGCTCGCGGCGGCCTGTCCCTCGCCGCGCCGCCAGCATCGAGAAGAAGGGGAGGGGGCAACACCCGCCTACACCTCTGATTTGGATGCCCAGCCGACACCGAGAGAAGGTGGAGACACCAAGGTGAGGCAGTCAAAGACAAGGAGGGAGCGAGATACAACACCCGATCTACTTTTGAAACATCCAGATACAACACTTGCAACGTACGTCTGAGGGCAGATGAAATACTTGAAACATGCATATGAAACACTTGCAAAAACACTTTAAAACCATGTAAAATATATACAACATCCAGATAAAACATTTGCAACATATGTGCGAAACAGATGCAAAATTCAAATACACACACTTGCAACATACGTCTGAAAAAACAGCTGAAACATTAGGAACAAAAGCTTGCAACATATGTGTACAACAATTGCAACATATGCAACATCTTGATATGCTTTTGCAACATCCACATAAAAGCGCTTGCAATATATAGATGAAAATTTTGAAACACTTAAAAAATACTCTTGCAGTATGCGGTTTCAGCGCACAATGACACCTTGTTGGTCGGACGAATCGCAGAGCTTGACGTCGGCGTGGAGGTCGGCGGCGGCGCTTGAAGCTCACTGGTGCGCCTCTGGGCGAGAACTTGCTCGGCGGCCTGAGCGAATTGCCTATGTGACAAAGAAGCCCTCCCTGCATTTGCGTGAGAATTTATAGGATCTTCACCCGAAATTCTTCCGGTCTGAACGGCCAGATCAGAAGCCTCCGGTAGCACGCCAAAAATTTTACGTACGAAGCAGTGCGTCGTGCCGAACAGTGCCGGTGCCGAGCGATTATTTACAGTGTGCGAGCAAACGGCCCATGAGCAGCCCACACGAGTGCTGCTATAGCCCACAGAGATGCATCCTTCTCTGGGTAGGTCGTGGTCCGGTTCTTCTTTATTATTTTCTTGCTTCTTTTCTTTTTATTTTATTTTTTCTATGGTGTTTTTTCTTCTCTTTATTTTATTTATAATTTTTATATTTCATTTATTTCTATTTTACTTTACTCTAATTAATTATTTTCTTTATTTTTTGTTTTTCTTCTATTTGTATTTCTTTTTCCTTTTTCTTTTCTGTTTTTTACTTTTGTTTCTTTTTTTAAAATGTACTGTATGAACAATTTTAAATTTTTTATTTTTTATTTTCAAATTTTCTTCATTTCACATGTTAAATAAGATACATGTCAAGTTCATGCAGCATAGATACGATGTAAAACACCTAAAAACACTTGAAAACCACGTAAAACATACACAACGTCCAGATAAACATTTACAACACATATGTGTGAAACATATGCAATATTCAAATAAACACACTTGCAACATGCGTCTGGAAAAACAATTGTGACATTGGAACAAAAGTTTGCAACATATGGTACAATCAGTGCAACATATGCAACATCCCGGTTTACTTTTGCAACATCCACATGAAACATTTGCAACATCCAGATGAAGCATCTGAAACACTTGAAACATACTTTGCAACATGTGTTTTCAGCGCACAATGTCACCTTGCTGCTTGGACGAATAATGGAGCTCAACGCCGATGCGGAGGTCGGCGGTGGCGCATGGAGCTCGATGATGCGCCCCTGGGAGAGGACCTTCTCGGTGTCCTGGGCGAGCACCTGCTCGGCGGCCTAGGTAAGCACTTGCGCGAAGTGCACGAGCACCTGCTCAGCGGCTAAGCGAGCAGCGGAGGTGGCCACAGCGGGCGGATGCCGTGGTACAGGTGAGCGGCGCAATGAAGCGTGGAGTGAAGAAGGTGGGCAGCGCGATGTAGTCGGGCGCGAAGGTCCGATGGAGCGATGGATAAGGGCGCAACTGTGGAGGCCAAGTGCGTAGAGAAAATTTTTTTTGAAGGGATGCGGATGGGAGCGAGCGGACGGATAAGATAGCTGGTGGGGAAGTCGCATCCGTCCATCCCTGGACGCCCGCACTAGAGCATTGCCGTTTTGCTTTTGTTGACCATCGCTTTTTTAAACGAATAAAGTAGGATAGATGCTAATTATATTAAAAAGAAGAACTCTAAATTAGGAAATACAACAAAACAACCACCCGATAAACTGAACTAGAATAAAAGAACCCAGCAACAACATAAAACTTGGCCCGGGTTGGAATGACCGTCGCTTTAGAACTTCGAACTATCCTTGTTAGAAGAGTACTGTTATATTAATGGTTAATGTAGCATTGTTTTGCCAATATTTCTTCTGATCTATATAATTCTCACTAGATAGCAATGTTCGGCAATTCATTCATTTGATGGATGGGAGACGTGGTTGCACCGTAAGCTTACACTCACGTGTCACCAACAAGCATTCTTTATATCTATACTATATATGATTGCTTTGAGTAGGAAGGACGTGGCACAACTACAAGACATTGTTTTCACTCGAGTATTTGATACCAGTGGCGGAGCGTGAACTAAAATTAAGGGGAGGCGATTTGCGAATGTGTGAGCTCAGGGAGCCGATATACACAAGGAGACACCACTCGCCGTATTTGACCAACTACAATGCCTTCCGTGGTGCCAAGGAGCGCAGCAGAGGGCAAGCTCAGTAGCGCTAGCAAGCATCGTAGTGGTGCCGACACCATCGGTCTAGGTCTCACAGACTACGTCCACAAAAAAAAATACAATTCTTGTTTTCCGATAAGTTAATCAGTCTAAACTTTGATTAAAATTATATAAAAAGATGAACATTCATAATGCAAAATTAGTATCATGAATTAGTAATAGAATATATTTTCATAATAAATTTATTTGAAAACATAAATATTAATACTATTTGCTATAAACTTGATCAAACTTGAGTTACTTTGACCGACATAGATCCAATAATTATCTTCTTTTCTAGACGGCATCTTTCCTAGATGGAGGGAGTATTTAGCTAAGCTTACTCAGTTCAAGAATCAGTATAAGACTGTCCGCAGTGGCATACTCTAAACGATACTCTAAAGCTTTAGAGTATGAATATAGAGTAAAAACTGCTGCACTGGATACTCTAAAACGATACTCTATCCTTTCTCTTACTCTATATTTAGAGTAGTACAGTGTTTACTCTATAGTGCACAGTGGCGGGCCCTACTAGCTAAACCAAGGAAAAAAATGCTATAACTCACAAACCAAAAATCCAAATTAAATTTCGATTGCACCATTAAATTCGTCTCAATAAATCCTTCAAAACTAGATCACTCATGGATATATTTAGATAAAGTGACAAGTGGGTCCCATAGTAGATAGAGTGAATAGAGGATGATATAGAGGATGATGAGTGCGGGAGAATTGAGTATAGAGGAGAGAATCTTGCTGACTAGGACGTATAGAGGATGAATATAGAGGACCATGAGTGCAGATAGCCTAAAGAGCCTGTGTACTGACTACCAGCCTGATGCACTATCGTACTACTATACTTGCATAGTTCAAGCGAACAGGGTTAAGACCGGGAAAGGGGTTTGGTTCGTTTGTTAAAGTCCGTGGACAATGACGTGGCATGGCAGCTCGGTTGAAGCGAAGAAACGCACCGCCGCATTGACGAGCGCGTCGCCTCCTCGCAGGTGAGGGGGCCGCGCAGTAGCTCGGCGGGGAAAGTGAAGTAGATCTGCCCTGCCTGCCGCTCCTCGCCGGCGTCACCAGCGTGGCGAAGTCCTGGAGCCCATACTTCCTTCGATTCGAAACAATCAAGAACCGATCCGGTGATGCAGCCCGACCCGAACAAGTCCCTAGCCGGGGGCATTGCTACCGCGGCGGCAGTGTCGTCGTCGTCGCTGATCTTCCCGGGCACGGGCTGCTCCACCGCGCTCCTCGACACACGGTGCCTCATTAGGCTATCCACCCCGCACTGCGCAGTCTGCTCTACGGCTCTCTCCCTCCCGCCGGAGCGGAACCCCAACTACAGATGAGTCAGCCACCCCCTTCAATCTCAATCGACAATCCGCATGAATTAATGCATTGTGCAAAAGTTTATAAGCTATTAATCACGTTTAGCACTAGCCGTGAATGGTATGGTGCTTAAGACTTAGGCAGGTGCTTATTTCTATTTGTTGTCAGGTTGAACTCCTCCCTGTTGATAGATTATTGCCGTGACGATGGAACCCACAAATACATTCTGATCGATGTTGGCAAGACCTTCAGAGAACAAGTGCTCCGATGGTTTGTCCACCACAATGTTCCTTCCATTGATTTGGTGAGTCTCTGATGCGGTTTTTTTTATTATTTTAACAGCTGATTCTCTTTGTTAGCAATAGTCCCTGATGATCTGCGAATGAGACAACTAAGAGGGTTCTGTGCAATGCAGATCATTCTGACTCATGAGGACGCCGATGCTGTCTTAGGCCTTGATGAAGTTTGGGTTGTACAGCCAGGCAGTGATAGAAATGATACTGAGCAGATACCTGTATTTCTCACACAATTCACAAAGGACAGGTTCATCCTATGTTCCTAGTGGATGAGTAATGGCATTTGGTTAGTTATCAACACAATGCATCATGTAATGCCAGCTGCCAATTTTGCAGTGTTGCAGCAAGGTTCCCGTACTTGATGGAGCGAAAGCCGGAGGATGGAGCTGAAGATGCTCTAGCCGTGCAACTCGACTGGAAGATAATTGAGGGCGCTGTCGACAAACCATTTGTATCATCAGGGCTAGAATTTGTGCCCTTGCCAGTAAGAACTGGTGCTGTGAAATGTTGCTCTGACCTGTTATGTTTTGTCTCCTGAATTAGTTGGTTGTTGTTGTTCAGGTTATGCATGGAGAAGGGTATATTTGTTTAGGCTTCTTATTTGGGAGGAGGGCCAGAGTTGCGTATTTTTCTGATCTCTCGAGATTTCTACCTAGCACTGAGCATGGTATGGTTTTCGGGTCCTCTTCTGTTTGAATAATTAGAAGAGAAGGGCCAAAGTTTCATATTTATCTGATTTCTCGAGATTTCTACCTTAGCACTGTGCATGGTATGGTTTTCGGGTCCTCTTCTGTTTGAATAATTAGAATGTCATGATTTTTCTGTGTGTTTGGAAACAGCATGATAATTTATATAAGTTAGCATTGACGAGCTATTTCTCAAAAGGACTATATTAATCCATTAAACTCAGAAATGTGGAAGATCAGGATAAGTCACTGTTCTTGCTAAAACTGTATTTCAATTGTTATTGTTATATGTGGGGTATTGAAAACTATGTCAATCTATATTGTACAGGAACCCCAGTGGTCATCTGATCAAGTTCAATGTAACATGTTTTAGTATATTTCTCATTACCAGAGTCTTAACAACATGCCAGTTCAGCAACATGGGTGCAAATCATGAGTCCACACGGCAAAATTTCTAGCATTTCCTTTTGAAGGTGTATTCTCTTGATATCTGCATATTTTATTGCTCCATGGCACTGGAATATGATTCTCATGTAGTCTTTGCCTGCAGCTATTTCAAAGTCTGGTGCTCGACAACTTGACCTTCTTATACTTGAAGCAAACATTTTGCACGGAGTGGTAAGCCTTTGCCACTGCCACATACCTGACATGTCGAAAAACTAAAAAGACCCACAGTTGCTGTATCTTTCATACAATTTGAACTTCACGTGCTAAATCATTCACTTCAATGTGAAAAACCCCATATGTTGATGGTCTGATATAGACTTAACTTCATGCTATCAAACTATTATACAATTAAACTCCACTTGCTAAATCTTCCATTCGATTCTGAAAAATTCATATGTTGATAGTCTGATACAGACTTCATGTTCTGAACAGGGAGGAGGTCATCGCAAAAACCATTTTACTCTACATGAGGTTATTTTATTGGGACTTCTAAATATTTGTCTTGAAGTTTTTTCTGTAATCAGATTTGCTTAAGAAACTATCTAGTGTTTGTGTTTCTTTGGGAAAATACAATTTGTTCCTCAATATCATGCTACCATAATCCAATTCTTGCAGAGTCTCGATGCTATCAAGAGAATCTGTACTAAAAGGGCTGTGTTGATTGGAATGAACTATGAGTTTGAACATCACACAGAAAATGAGATGCTGGCAGAATGGTCTCACAGGTACGCGTGATTGCTGAAACAATTACTCCCTCCAATTTAAAATAAATGATGTTTAGGACATGGGCATGGTTTTCAAGGTTAAACATTGACCATCAGTTTCTATGAGAATAAGACATTTTAAAGTAATTAAATTAAATATTTTGAAATCCCTCGCATGGTGAATCTAATAACATCTTATATGCATTGTCAATATGTGGAATTTCCTTGTACTGGTGGTGAAATTTACAAAAGTTTAACCGGAAATAATTGTTATACTGGTGGTCAAATTATCAATAGTTTGATTGGAAGGGAGAGTGTATCCTTATTTATTTTTCTGTAACGGCCTTGTTTGATGTGTAAGCCTGTATGTATGATTGCAGAGAAGGAATACCCGTACAGCTAGCTCATGACGGCCTGCGCATCTTCATTGACTTGTAATACAATCTGTTCCGTATGTCCGTTGCTCATTTCAAACGGGAACAAAGTTCAGACCGGATTGCGCACAGTTCGGTGATTTACTTTATTTGTCCATAATTTTTTTCTATGGAAAAGGTATTTTTTTATTATTATTGATCAGGAAAAAAAAAGTGTTACATTCACCATGCTGCTAAATGTCTAGTCATCTTCGCTAGTTGTACAAAGCTCCAATGTTTAAATAAACACTAAACAGGCTGTTAAATGGCAGTGAGTTGACTGTTTAGGAGCATGCTATTACGCCCAGTAGCAAGGTGGCTAATTCCATGTAATGGGGAATTTCAGTCATCTCTATACTTTGGTGTTAATGTTTGAATATAATATATATTATTATGAACTTAATTAAATAAACCCGAAAAAGTGAATGGATCGTGTTGGCAGCCAAGGGAAGGTCGAAGTTACAAGGTAGGCCCACTATGCGGGGAAAAAGTCTACTTTTCCTCCCCCAACTTTCACGAAAGTCTGCTTTTCCGCCCTCAACTTCAAAACCGGGCAAATCACCTCCCTCAACTTTTTAAACCGTGCATTTTACCTCTCTGGAGCGGTTTCGAAGGAGGTTTTGCTACAGTAAACAGTGGTTTTGCTGCAGTGAGGCGGTTTTGTCTTTGTCTTTTTTTATTTATTTCGGTTGAATCTTTGAAAAATCATAGTAAATCACAGAAAAATCATAAAATGAAAAATTCAATTTTGTTGCACTCCACATGAGTAGATATACACAGTGAACATATACTATGGTATGCTTTAGTACAAAGTTTTTGTTATGAATGTTTTGCCTTTTTCTTTTTTATTTATTTGGCTGAATCTTTGAAAAATCATAGTAAATTACAGAAAAATCATAAAATAGAAAGTCTAATTTTGTTGGACTCCACATGAGCATATCTACACAGTGAACATATAATATGATATGCTTTAGTACAAAATTTTTATTGTAGCTTTAGATCTATGCTTTTCTGTAATTAATTGAAATAATTCATAGCTGCAGCTTCTATAATTATTTTGTTGGACTAAAGCATACCGTATTATATATTCACTGTGTAGATCTACTCATGTGGAGTTCAAAAAAATTAGACTTTCTATTTTATAATTTTTCTGTGATTTACTATGATTTTTCAAAGATTCAGCCAAATAAATAAAAAAGAAAAAGGCAAAACCTTCATAGCAAAAACTTTGTACTAAAGCATACCATATTATATGTTCAATGTGTAGATCTACTCATGTGGAGTGCAACAAAATTGGATTTTTCATTTTATAATTTTTCTGTGATTTACTATAATTTTCAAAGATTCAGCCGAAATAAATAAAAAAGAAAAAAGACAAAACCGTCTCACTGTAGCAAAACCACCATTTACTGTAGCAAAACCGCCTTCGAAACCGCTCCAGGAAGATAAAATGCACGGTTTGAAAAGTTAAGGGAGGTGATTTGCTCGGTTTTGGAGTTGAGGGAGAAAAAGCGGACTTTCGTGAAAGTTGGGGGAGGAAAAATAGACTTTTTCCACTATGCGGTTCATATAGAAACCTACAACAAGCCAAGCCCACTCTGCCTGCAAAAGGCCCGCTAAGATGAAGGCCCATTCCATATCTCTCTATACAAGTCTACAAGTACACGCGCATTTCTCCATCTGCTCCTTGCCTCGTTACTCCTCCGAACCCTATCCTTCTCTCCCCCTCTCTGCCGGCCGCCGGCCGCCGCCGCCGCAGTGAGCACGTGGTCGCAGCCATGGTAACGTCACACCTCCTCTCGCTCCTTCGTTGTCTCACCGTTGGTTCGTCACCTGTGCTGATCTCGTTCTGGTATTGCTTATGCAATCCGGAGGGAGAAAACGCATGAGCCCATGGAGGTGACCATGACCCTCGGCCTGGCCGTCCGCGAGGACGAGTAACGTCTTCGGCGTCGCGCACATCCTCGCCTCTTCAACGACACCTTCTTCATCGTGAGTATCTCAAGAACTCGACATCCTATTTGCGCTACATCTACTTGTTGTTCTAGGCTGGCGCGGTGCTTGGTGCTATTTGCGCTACATCTGCTTGTTGTTCTAGGCTGGCGCGGTGCTTGGTGCTGAGAGTCTGAGACGCTGTTATTTCTGGTTCGTTCTTGCAGCATATTGTGGGTCTATCCGGTCGGACACTCGGTTGCATCACAGGTGATTAATTGCAAACGGTGGTTCTGGTCATAGAATCGGTAGTGTTATCACTCATGATCTAGTCTTGTTGGCTGTGTGTAACACTAGTGTAAAATCTACCATTCTAATTTTATTGTTTGATGCTTTTTGTTGGTCTACTTTGTTGCGCACTGTAGTGGGATCCTTAATATGGTGTTTATGTGTACTGTGCGGCAAGTCTGTGGACATGATCCTTATATATGGTGTTTGTGTTGTACTGTGCGGCAAGTCTGTGGACATGGTTCATTATCATTTAGAATAGAGTTGTTGTTCCAACTTTAGAACACTAGGGTGTTCTTTTAACTACTTTGGTCTATCTATTAAAACGTTCTTTTAAAGTTGTGGAGCTATAGGTTAAGTGCTACTGAAATTTTTGGCACCTAGAAATCCATTCAGTTGTGGTTATGGTTTCAAGTTTAGGTACAAGTGTGCCAGTGACTTGGTTTGGCTTATCCAAAGTGCATTGTTCTAAATCCTGTTTACTAAGCATGGTCCTTGCTAGTATATATGTGCCATGATACATTGGTTTCTTTGTTGCAAATGTCTGTTACTTTGTTGCATTCAGGTACGTGTTGTATAATTTCAGGATCCTGATGAGCTTATTTTTGTGATAGTACATATAGTATTTAAAGCTTGATGTTTGTTCAGTGAACTTAAGAGTTTGCTTTGTATGCATGGCCCTTAAGATCGCCTCCCTTTTGTTATGTGGGAGCGTGTCGAGTCATAGCCATGCAAAATTCACAATGAGGTTCTAGAGAGTTTTTCTCTGGAACTTCTTCTCTTCCCGTTTCATATCCAGGTGTCTTCATCCGGGTATTGAGTTTCCTGTAGTGTGTGACCATTATGTAGTAGTTGCTTTGCAATGCTTCTGTGGGCTCATCACTCATGCAACTCTTTGCCAAATCACATGGAGATGTCTACTTTGGAAGTGAACATGTTTTGATAAAGAATTCATGAATTTTGTCACCCATATTACATTTCTGAATTTTCATTAGTTAAGTAAAACTTTTCAACTAAACCACACTGTTTTACCCTCACTTTTGATTCTACTAGTTGTCAATTTTCTTTTTAAGTTTGACCATTAAGATGGCATGCTTTCAGATTGTGGGAGGGAGTATGCTAAGCCATGCTAAATTCACATGATGAACCAGAGTTTTCCTCTGTATTTTTTTTCTTTTTCTACACATTTCCAGGTGTCTCCATCTTGGCATTGCATTCCTTGTAGAAAGAGTCAGCATGCACTCTTCTGTGTCACTTCAACTGAGCCCTTTCCCACCTTGTGACCCTTTGCAATGTTAAATTATTGGTAATTAAAGTGGATATCATAAGTTTGCATATAGTTTAAAAACTTTAGATTTCAGCTTTGCAATTTTTTTCACCCATTTAAATCTAGTGTTTAATGGTGAGTAAACAACAGTATAGAGGAACATGCTTCTATTGGAGTGAAGCTGAATATACGTCTTAGCTTGTATTTGAGTGATATTGATTAAATTTTCTTGAGAATTTGTTATGCACAATTTTGTTGATGGTTGCGGACATTTTGAGTAACCTGTAGGGATCAGTGTATTCCACAGGTCAACAGAATGACGGTCTGCCTATAGTTTCTTTAACCTGATTATAGTTGCCCTGATCGTTTATTTCAGTAAGTCTTGATTTGTTCTACATGTTGCAGATTTGCTTTCTGTTCACATAACTTCGTTTGATCCTTGGTTTACTGATGATTTATGCTATGTCAGTCAGTAGATCGTTTTCTATGGTTGCCTTGTAATTCACATTAACTTTGGTTTCAGTATGATTGTATCACACTTTGCTGATTCCACCTTAGATCCTTCTAATTACTTATAATTTGAATATCTTTCAGATTTATTGTGTTATTAGTTTACACATGATTTCATAATCTTTGCAGGTGACATAAGGTAAAAGCAGACCATGACGAGTCATGCTTGAAGCTCAGGAACTTGCACTGAGATGCAAGGTACCAGTTTACTAGTTCAAATGCTGATCTGTCAACTGACATTTGGTACTTACTATGCATAATGCCCTGTTTACGAGCTTGGGTCCTGTTTAGTTCCTAGAAAATTTTGCAAAATTTTTCAGATTCCCCATCACATCGAATTTTTGGACACATGCATGAAGCATTAAATATAGATAAAAAATAAAACTAATTACACAGTTTAGACGAAATGGACGAGACGAATCTTTTAAGTCTAATTAGACCATGATTGGACAATATTTGCCAAATAACAACGAAAAGAGCTACAGTGCCGTTTTGCAAAAATTTTTGGATCTAAACCGGCCCTTGGAATCACTGCTGTGCTCATCAAGCTCCGAGTTACCGGTGGAATCAAGACAAACACTCCAGGCCGTGGTGCTCAGTCTGTGCTTAGGGCTCTTGCGTGTTCTGGCATTGGACACATTGGCGAGAACATTGTTAAGCTTTCTTATAAGAAAGCTACATTTTATCTAGATTTGATGTTCTTGACTTTACTGTTTCTGTTGAAAATGTAAATTTATTATACAATTGGATTGAGTGACACGTATTGATTTTTTTTGTATGCTGTTTATATTAATATTGTGATCGCAACCGTTTGGCAAAGCAGCACTGTAAGTCTTTATCAACTTTTGAGTCTTGTTTCAATGTCTAAAGATTAACTGTTTTGTTTTCGCTCTGATTTTTGAACAGAGGATTTGACTGTAGTCAAGACTCACAACTGACAGCATGCGGAGGGAGAAGGGGAAGGAGTCTGTGATTTCTTAACCTGCGGTGAAACCTGTTTGGCTATTGTGAACGGTTGTCAGCACCGGATTTTATGGATTTTATGAGTTTTGAACTATTACCTCCATTTCAATTTCAATTTCAATTTATAGGTTGTTTTGGCTACCAATGTTTTCAAGTCGTCCGATTAATCGCGATTAGTCGCGACTAATCGTCCTTATCGGTCCCTAGTGACCGATTTGGGGCATCGAGGCGATCAGCTCGACCAGAAAGCTGGTCGTCTGATTAGTCGACGACCAATCACGATTAGTCGTCCGACCAGGACAGGGACGACCAGTTTGGCAGCTGAAAAAAACACCCGCGGGCGGAAAAAACGCGCGCCTGCCGATTTTTGGCGGCTGAAGAGCGGGCGGGTGGGCCGCAGTCCGTGAAAAGCACGAAGGAAGAGCGCGCGGGAAGGATAAGAGGGAGAGCGCGCACAGATACTCGAGAAGACGCACAGAGGAAAAGTACCAGTGGTGGAACCAGCTCAAGAAAGGAGGTAGGGTGAGCCGCCGCCTGAGGAGCACGCCGCAAGCGTGCCGCGAGTGCCGCGCGTGGCTGCTGTCTGCTGCTGCCGTCCGCGGCGCGGCACAGCTACCCGCCGCCCGCCGGGATCTGGGAGGACCGGAGGAGAGCCGCCAGCCGCCGCCCGCCGGTTGCCGGGATCTGGGAGGACCGGAGGAGAGCCGCCAGCCGCCGGCCGCCGGCTGCCGGGATCTGGGAGGACCGGAGGAGAGCCGCCACCCGCTGCAGCCCGCACGCCGGCCACCGCGCCCAAGCGGCCAAGTCGCCGAGCGCCGCACGCCCGAAGCCGCCCCCGCACGCTGTCGCCTCCGAGCGGATGTGTGCCCTGCCGCCTGGCACTGCTTGCCCTAAGGCCTCCTAAATGGATCTGTGATGGGCCATTGGGCCTGGCCAGACAGCGGCCCAGTCCGCCCCAAGGACCCCAGCGCCTGCCTCTGCCGGTCTCCTTCCTCCCTGCCGGTCTCCCTCCCCACCGGGCAGCTGCACGCCTGCTCCCGCCAGCCACTCCCCTCCCTGCCAGGCAGCTGCTCCCGCAGGTAAGCACGTCCCCTGCTCGGCTGCTACTGCAGGTCTGCCCTCCCCTGCTTGCCTGCTCCTATCTCCTCTGCTCACTGCCTCCTCCCTCCTATCTTTGCTTTGTCTGCTCGACTAATCGGCCTAGTCGATGACTAATTATGATTAGTCGCCTGGTCGGTTCCATGGCGACTAGGTTCGACTGGACGACTTGAAAACATTGTTGGCTACTTAGAAAAGTTGAAATGTCCAACAATTTGGGACTGAGGGAGCACACTGTAATTGTAACATTTCTTGGTCAACCGAGTCTGGTTTTGGCAGCACATTCTTTGTCATAATTTTGCCGTGAACTGCAAATTCCCTGTACTGACGTCTGCTTCCATTCCATAATTTTGCCGTTATCCAGTGAACTGCAAATTTCCTGGAGTGACGTCTGTTTCCATTCCATGCCAGAATTTGTACGTTGTCCTCGCTTATGCAGTATGCATGCACATATCATGGGCCTGTTGGGTTGCCATCAAACTTTGCCATGCCACATCTTAGATGTGGCCCAGGTTCTTTCCTACACTTTGTGTTTCGTGTTACAGCCTTAGTATCTTGGAAAACTACATTGGCCCTATGGCGTTGGTTATTTTGTTGTCAAATTTTACCACAAGTCTAGTGGATGATTTATTTTACCATGTTTTGTTTTTTTGGCTGTCACACTGGTCAAGCTGCCAATCTAACTGGCTTACTGGTCCTTTAATCCTACAAGGGCACTAGCGCCCGGACATCCAGCACTCGGAGCGCATCCAAACGCATCTTCCAGTCCTGAGCAAAAAGCGTGGGCTGGCGTTGTGGCCCACCAATGGGATCATCTCAGTATCCTGCGTAAAATAGAAAACTAAAGGGGACCCTACTTGCCCGCGTAACAGAAGGAGACAGCGTGCGCTCGCGTCCATGCCGCAATCCCCTGGCGCGTCTCGTCCGTCGGCCCCCGGCGCACCCCCTTCGCCGACCCTTGTTGCGCCCTCTTTGCAATCTGAGAAAGATGCAAGGCAGCAGAAGGCGAGGAGACACCGATCTACTTTTGAAACATCAAGATACAACATTTGCAATATACGTCTGAAGACAGATGAAACATTTAAAACATGCATCTGAAACACTTGCAAAAATATTAAAAAAACACTTGAAAACAATTGCAACACATACGCAATATCCAGATAAAATGCTTGCAACATACTCCCTTGGTACTAAAAAATGAAGTCGTTTTGGACAAGGCTTGGGCCAAACATTGAGAATATAAATCATGAATAACTTTTAAGTTGTTGAGTTTGAAAATACGAAAACCATATGAATAAATTTGTCTTGAAAAATACTTACATAAAAATATACATATATCACTTTTTAATAAATATTTTTATAAAAATAAGAAGTCAAAGTTATACTTTGGATACCATGTTGCTATCAAAATGACT